>JAECUM010011443.1:0-58394 GCA_016617855.1 Megalonaias nervosa | reverse complement strand
TGTTGTACGTGCATTATTATAACATTATTTACCCTGTTTTGCAAATAAAAAATCTTAGATTGTGTTCGCATACATTATATAGGATCTTTGAGCTTTTATCGCAAAAAATTGAATTCAGGATGAAAAAATCGAGTTAAATACAACACAAGCAGAAGGGGGTCGTTGCTATTTTTTGGGGGGGGAGGGTAACAGCCTTTTTTTTTTCGTAACTGAAACAAGGCGTATAGTATGAGGAGGGTTATAGTATTAGCAAAGCCTCCCATTTGTTTGTACCCCCCCCCTACTCATTTTAAACACAAAAAGCATTAAGGATAAAAAAAAAAGCTCAAAACATAGTCATTTCATCAGTTAAATTGCCATCTTGATTGTCGCCAAGGAGCACAGATACTGTCAACTTCTTGGCGTTTATAATATTCACACACTTTACTGCTTGTTTGTACCCCAGTAGAGATTTACTGCTTGTTTGTACCTCAATAGAGATTTTAAAAAACAGCATTAAGCATAAAAAGTGCACAAATCTTGGAGATTCCATTCATCAGTTTATTATTTCTAACCTGATTGTCGTCCTAGGGTTCCAAACACTGTCAGCTAGTCCGAGTTTCCTCTGACCCTTGCCACCCCATTTTTGATATTCGGACATTCATGTTGGGGCGTAGGGTCAGAGTCCATTGCCTATGGAAAAGTTGGAATTCGCCGACACCATTTGGCATCAGCATAGGGTAGCTGCTTACTAGCCGGCCTAGCAAACTTTAATGACCTTACATCGAGATATACCTGCATGAAATCGATAGGAATATGATTTATTTTCTCAGAAATAGCGAGTGTATCATTCATTATGTCTTTAATCTGCTGAGAGATGAGATGTGACTATAGCATTGACCTGGAACTTGCCATTTGCATTCCAAGTCACATGACTACACAAATCTCGCAACCTACATGTCAATGACATCAGAGGTCCAATAGTCATGTGATATCAACAATAAACCATTTTGAAAGTTGTTGTACATAGAATTCGAAAATATTAAAGTCACGTACATAAATATAATGCACACTTAATTCTCAACATATTTATTCTGAGAACAACGACTAGAAACGTGTCGGTATCGCAGCAAGGTGGAGAAAACCAGATTCATCAAGTACTAAGCACGTGTCAGCGATGTATTTTGTTGGTATCATGTGACAACCATGTTGACTTGTGCTCTCTGCTTGTTGAATCTGTTGTTTTTTTTCCAAGTTGCTGTAACATTTACAGATTTCTGGTCATTGTTTCCAGAATAAATATTTTTAGAAGTTTATGTTCTTTTATTTTTCTGTAAATATTATGTGACTTTCATTTATATGTTCGATTTGTTTTCCTACAGCAACATTACATTTCCCGCTAAGTGTTTGTTGTGATATCTGCAGTTGCTGAAATGGTCCGGAATTGCTGGTCGCGATATTAGTAGAACTATAGCCGATTGATACAGTTGGCCCAGTAGCAAGCATTTTAGCAATTTTAATCTATATGTATATGAGCAGTTTTCCAAGTGCTTTTGAAAGAAACTGGGGCCTAACTGGAATTTTGCTCCACACATGCGCCACTCACACTGATTTGAATTACCATTCAACATTGATGTTGAAAATGTCTTCACCACCAAGGAAAAAGAAATGTATTGCACAAAAGGTGAAGTTTAGTTTGGAATATACGAAAAATTGGCCATGCATTCAGCCATCAAACACCGATATATATAATGCTTTTTGCACACAGTGTGCCACAAATTTTAGCATTGGGCATGATGGCAGAGATGATGTGAGGAAGCACATTGGTAGCAAAAAGCACATAGAGGTTAGGAAATTTAAGAACTCGGCAGATTTCAGCTCTGGAATATTTTAAGCCATTGACAGAAGACCTGCAAGCTACAACGCTGAAACATTGCGAGTTTTCTTGCTGAACACAATCTACCTTTATTAGCTGGATCCCATGCTAAACATTTGCTCTGACAAATATTCCCGCACTCAAAGATCGCTTCACGAATTCATGTCAAAATTCACTAATTTTTATCCCTATTTTCACTAATTGCAAGCCTGGAGGGTTGGCAGCCATGCCCTATGCTAACACCAAATAGTGTCGGCGAATTCCAACTTTTTGATAGACAATGGACTCTGACCTTACACCCCAACATGAATGTCCAAATATCAAAAATGGGTGGCAAGGGTCAGAGGAAACTCGGACTAACTGTTAGCTTGTTGGCATTTTGAATCAAACGTAGTAATATGGTCACCATATTTGCATTGGTGGATCTATGTTTTCAAGCAACATGTTATGTAGTTCAATCTTTGATAGTTTTCAGTAATTAAGTAAATTTAGAGTCAATCTATTTGAACATATCTATACAAGAGTTTCTACTTTTTGTTCAGTTTGTTTTAGAAATATTAAAACTAGACATTGCAGATATTGGATGCAGATGAATCAGCTCTTACTGAAATGGATTATTCTAGAAATGAGCAAAGGACAGTGGGCAGTATGTCGGCTTGTTTACATTGAGACTTTCCAGTAGTTTGCAGCGTGAATAAGGTGATAATGTTAAGACCTCCTGACAACAATCAGGTTAAAAATTATAAATTGATGAATGAAATGACTAAGTTTTGTTTATTTCTTATAACCTTGATGCTTTTTGTTTTTAAAATAGAGGGGTACAAACATATGGGGGAGTGTGCGAATACTATAGAATCAAAGAGGAGTTTCTCTAGTAACATGGCTGACATATTTGCATGGGCAATTATGTTTTCTAGTGACAATACTGTCGGTACAATAGTTTGGGTCCAGCAGTAGGTCATATAGGTAATTGGAATAAAATGCCGTGCTCATGAAGCCAACACAACTGATCTGATCGTCGTAGGATTCAAATATGCACCCTTTCGTTTTCAGTTTTAATCACTAAGCTACTGTCACTCCTGTCTCTATTAGTTGCCTCCTGCATCAAGTGACATGCCACACTGGCATATTGTACATGCCACAGTAACAACTAAACATGTAAAATGAGGAATAATTTGCCTTTGAACAAATTTTTCCTATCACGATAATGATATAAATTCTTCTAAACTGTAAACATTTGTAAGCCTGAATATATTGTGCAAAGATAAGTTTTGTTTTTCAAATGTATTGATCTCATGGTTATTACCCAGCTTCAAAAAGACCACAATGCCATGAACATAGAACAAAGTTACGAAAATTGTTAAGAAGCATAAATTCCAGAAAATTGTACATTTTTACGAAGCCTCAGAAAGGTATATAATGGACACAGTAATAAAATCCACATAAATACCATCTTCATTCTTGTCTGGTTTCATAATTTGACCACCTATTGTTGCTTTTATCTGATCAATAAATATTGTCCTGTCACTGTCAAAACCATTAATCTGTGTTGTGGCGTATAACATAGCTGAGCCAGCTTCTGATATGTATGTTAATGACTGTTAACAGAGTTCCTACAAGAAGTTTCATATTAGGATTCATTTGTCATCTGACTTGTCCAGGAGTCATATTTAGATCTGCAATTTACCAGTGGTTGGCCATGTGGTACAAAGTGCTCGCTTTTACTGATCACTGCCATCTCACGTCTGTAAGGGTTTGAGTCGTGTGGTCAGCCAATGTGAGTAGGAGGAAGTTTGCCAGTAGCTTCCCATGGTTTAGTGATTTTATCTGGGGTTTCCTGTCTTCCTCCACCAGTTAAACTGACTGCCATGTATAGCCTTTCATGTGCTGTAAAAATGGTGTTTAACCCATGACAACAACATTACCAGTGTATATACCTTGACTGCTCCAGTGGTCTAGTGGTTAGAGCATCTGCCTTGGGGTGCAGGAGGTTGTAGGTTGGAACTCCATCCGAGTCATACCAAAGACTTATAAAAATGGTACTAGCAGCTGCCTCGTTAGGCACTCAGCATTAAGAAATTAGTGTTAGGACTGGTTGACCTGATGTCAGGATAATGTGACTGTGGGGGACATCATGCTACGTGTCTGGCATGATGCCCCAGTGTTAGACATCACCATAGCTGCCAACTATCCCATTTTTCCTGTATTTGTTCCGTATTTTGGACCTGAATACGGGTGTACGTATTTTTTTGCAAAAAATACGTTTTTTAATTTAAAAAAAAATAATAAAAAATTTCCTTGCAATTTTCAGTTTAGAATGGGCACCCGGTTGCATTCTGATAGAAATGTGTTGCATGTATATAGGAATACAGTTCTACAATATGATTGGTTCATTCGAAATCGAGGCTACCATGCCTGTCTTTATCCGCCATATTGGATTTTGCAAACAGTTGCCGCTACCACTGTGTCTCATCTTCGTAATATTCAGCTTTTAATCATGTTGAACAGGAAAGCAGAATTTTCACCAGAAAAGACAAGAAAACAGAACGGAAAGGACAGTTGTGCCATCTTGTGTAGATTTGTGAAATCATCTAGTAAAGGAGAAGACTTTACGTTTTGGAAATTGTGTAATGTGATTTCGCTATTGGGCATGGAGGCGCACATGAAATACAAGAGCATGGAAAAGCTAATAAACATCAGCTTGCTGCTTCATCATATACAACTCAGCCAGAACTTGGATGTATATAAATACCAAAGAAAACCTTGATGTAATTCGATCAAAATTCGGTTTATTAAATTTCTTTTAGAAATGAACCTTCCTCTTTCAGTTACTATTCACTTGCCAAACTCAAAATGACTGAAAATTTCCCATCGTTAAGTGAATTTGCAGTCAGGTACTTTATCAGGCAGTTGCTAATTCAGGCTGACCAGTGCTCCTCTTTGTTGTAAAGTGTTTTCCATAGATAATTTTGGCAACTTTGGTGGCCTAGGTGGTTGGTATATCCACCACATTGCAGACATCATAGGATATGATTGAAAATTTTTTAAAGCTGCATTAAAAATCCAAATCACACACACATGGATAATATTGCTATCATAGATCATGGAAATTCCATACATTCTATTGGAGGTGTGTTGTTTGCTGTTTTGATACTTCATCCTTACACAGTAGTACAAATAATAAACAGTTGCCATATGGAGAACAGACTTGTGTCTTTGTAATTACATCCAACTGGTGTTAGAAAAGTTGCAGAATAAGTTCCGGAAAAGCCTTTCACATCAAATTTAGGTCACTGACATAAACTTTTACACATATTATTAAAGTAAAAAGTACTGTCTGAGGGATTAAAAAAATGTATTACTTGCCTGAGTGGGTTAGTTGATTTGTTGAGCTTTTTCAGTCCCTACTTTGGCATTGAGGTATGGAAGGTGTGGACAGTTAGGTTGAAAATTTAAAAGATTTAGAAGAATTAAGCCATTTTTGTCCAGCTCTTTAGGAATATTGTGCTTTTATTTAGTCAGATCTAGATTGGGATGTAAATTGTGTCATAAATTCTTATTAGATAGGAAAACAAAAAAGCTTAAGGATTTTGCATTCTTATCAAAATACTGATGGCAGGGTTTGGAAAATTTTCATTTGGCTACTGGCTTTGCAAGGCAAGTGACCAGTAACTTGCTGTGCTTCACAGGATAAGTGATTTTTAAAGCCACACACTATGATATAAATTAATGGATAAAACCCAGCCCTAAGCCATTGTGGAAATAATAGTCCACTACATGTATTTGCCTTTCTAGAGAGGGTGCTGTACTCCCTACCTGGTGCCTTGCCTTCTATGTGTGTAACTTGCCTTCATTTGGGGCTCATGTTGGGTTTAATGTATATGGTAACATTCAATAATTGCATTTTAGGCATCATTTATCCCTGTTTTTCTCCTGTACTGCAAACATTATCAGACATGCACTAGTGGAGTGAATAAAAATACTGTCACATGGAAAGAGGTGCTTTCAGAAGAGACTTTACTGCACTTAAAATGCCCAGTCAGGCCATGGGTTCTCTGTTCACACTAGTCTGGAAACATTGTGGAATTAATAGGGTAGGAAGGTTGGTACTAATATTTTTTTAAATTATTTTTTTATCTCACTTGTGTTAGTTCATGTAAGTTTCAGATTTAAAGTTACCGGTTCCGATGCGAAAAGTGTGGCGTAGTCAGTGCAGATTTTTTTTTTCTTTTATCTATGATAAAATATTGGGTTGGGATGATTAAAATACGGTATGTCAGGTTACTGAAACCACACTTTCTTTGGCTTACTTTTTGGATGAAGTTCAAGAAGTAGATGTTCTGTCCCAATTCATTTTCTGGGATTCTCAGAATCATATTAAATTAGGCCAGATGTTAGAGTTTGGCATCCATTCTTGATAAGAGCTCTAAAAGTTTTGAAATATGTGAGCAGAGGTAGAAGATCACTGAAATAACATACACTGTACAGATGTTTTAAAAAATATAATGTTTACCCAAAACTATTGACATAGCCAGGCTCAGACATGATTTCAAGTTAGGAATAGCAAGTTGCCAGCTAAAATGTCAGTTGCTGCCTTTGTTAGAAGTCATGTGCTAGGAAGAAAATAGTCATGAAGAAGTACATGTATCTGATGTACTTTCAATTAGAACCAATCAACAACTATTCATACTACTGCTTCTGCTGGAAAAAAGTTAGATTTTTTAAAAACTTATGTCAGATTTAACAAAACAAATAATTTAGGGCTTGCAAATATGATGTGCAGTTTTCACACATTTGGCAGATTTTCTACACTGTTTTTCTGTAGAAATTTGCTTGAATCCTATAGTTTTGTGATTTAGAATAGACCCTGTAATTTCCAGTTAGATTTGGATGGATAACTTTTTTTCTACTTGTAAGATCATTATGGCCAGTTTTTAAAAGTAAAGTGCAGCCATGTGCTATTGGTTATTCTAATAAAGTTTCCATGTAAGAGATTATTCACAGTATAGCACTCCCTCATAATAGCACCTTTTGATTTAACATTTTTTGTTTTAAGGAGGGTAATATAATGGAAATTATTTAGTATGTATTACTAATATTGTTTTGCATTTCATTATAATCTCACTACTAGATGGTATACATGAAGGCTGCCATGGATGGCATTATAATGAGGGATACTGTATCATACATTATAATGAGGGATACTGTATCATACATTTAATTATAAGGCAGCATACTCCTATGAACAGTATTTTAGGGATGGAGTTCTTTATTGTGTTGAGATGAACATGGAACACTGCTCCCTCGATAACTCATATCTAGATAACTTGCAAAGCCACTTAAAACGTGAGGGCATGCATGGATCTCGTTCTTTAAGATAGACATTTACCCTTATTTGTTGATTTTGAAGACGGTCATGATCAAAATTGGTAAATGAAACCCATATTGTTGAAAACAGTGGTTAGTGTCTGAAATATTAAAAAGTATCATGAAATTCTCAGCTTTTAATAAGTCCAATATTTTGTTAAATTATATTTGCCCAAAAAAATTCTCAGCACTGTAAATAGCAATAGCAATAGTGTAAGCAATTTCAATCAGTGATGTCATTAATGACTACTAGTGGCAACACTTGAAGAAATAAATGCCAAAGAAATAAGTATTGTCAAGTGAAGTTTGTGTTTTGGTTCTGTTCTGATGCTGTTTTGATACTGTTTCAGTGTGTTCATTAAAAATGCACAAAGCCCTCTTGTACTTAAACGTGAAAAATGCCAATTTACCATCACAGCCATGTTTGAGTGTTTTTGTGAGAACCCAATTAACCCTTAAAGTGCTAATATTGTTTTGCAGTACAAGATCTCTCAGTGCTGAATTGTTTGAGGAAAAAAAAAGAAGAAAACTGCATAGTTTTTAAATTGCATGTATTTCAATAAATATACACAATAGATAGACAAACCCTATATGAAAACTGATGGTGGATGTCTAAACTTTAAGATTAGCATCAAGGCACATGTGTAAGTTTAACATATTTGCTGACTGTTTTGATTTGTGGATGTATTTGTTGTATAGTTGCACACAATTAAAAATGCTTTGTATTAATTATATCTTTTATATCGGATCTAATAAAGGAATTTAATAATAAAAACAAGTTAAATGGAGAGCTCCAGAGTTTGTAGTGAGCTTACAATTCCTGAATTGACACTCAGGGATCAGCAGAAGTTCCATTTTTACTTGTAGTGAAATTATAGCATCACTATTTTGCTATTAAAATGTTTTAAAATTTGAGCTTCTGATTTGATTGGTTATCTTGAAAATAACATTTCATTGTTTTTTTATGAAATAAACATATCTACTTTTTGAAAAAATAAGAAATATTGTTTTCTTGTGCAAATAGCAGTGACGTAATAGTGTTTTGCAGGTACACACAATGCACACATGTATGCATTTGTCTTGAAACCATTTGGAGTAATGGTTTTTTTTGCAATCTATCAGAGATGGGTTATCCTAAAAATCACTATTTTATACTGAAAAATGAACAATTTCATTAGAAAAAAATATTTAGCGAGAAGTATTTTCAGTGCAGTTTTGTAACAAGTATTTGGCAATTAAACAGTACCACTACACCCTTCCACCAATCTTCTTAAACTCTAGTCAGGGTGCAACCCCTTTCATTTTTTTAGGAGTCCCATTGTAATCAGAACCCACGCTTATAGGCTGTCCATGTTTTTGGACCCTGTTGTGCATGAGTTATCGATGGATAGGTGTTCATTGCTTAAAAAATCCAGTTTATGTTAAGTGTACCTTATACATATATAGAATATCTCTGTCTTTCTCTCCTTTGTTGCTGAATTTTACATCTGGTTAAATTTCAGCGGAAGATGGGGTTGGTGAGTCTTTAATTCCTCAAAGTCGAGGAGAGTCAGGGGAAGACTCTTGTCTCCTCACCCGTAAGTAAAGCCTTAGTGGCTTTAGCCTGCAGCCCTTGTTTTGTGTACTATTTAATCTAGGTTGCTTTTATCCTTTTTTATACCTATGACTCATATCTAGTGATATAGGTTGCAAGCATTATATCAAGGTGAGTTAGAAATTTAAACAATGTAAGGCTTGACCTATTTATTTTAGCTTTAAGGTCAAACAAGCTTATTGGATGGTCCTTTATCATCATTCGTGCATCATCTGTTCGCAGTTGTTACTTGTCAAAAATAATTTGATTATATTCAATGATTTTACAGGGAACATCCTGGAGTTGATGCCTTTCAGATTTGATCATTGGATTCCAATCCATTATCCGATGAGACCACCGTTACTAAAAATAAAATCTTTCAATGTCCTCACTTTAATGGAATCAAGTTAAATCTGACATAAAGCATCCTGGCTTACATGGCTTTAAATTTTACAAATATATATTATTAGCCATCAGAAAGATGTATGTTGCCTTCAGTGCCATTGGTCAGGAGCTGAAACCACTGTTGGACTTTGTATTTAGATAGTAAGAAATTACTATTGTGTTTCCTCATGTTGAAGTCCTTGGGCAGGAAAAGACTCAGCATAGACAAAGGATCATCTGCAGCTGTGGAGTTTCTTCCACAACCTGGATTGTACTCATGCACAGCAAATCTTTAGGAATTTTGGTAACATTTTACAGCTTGGAGCCAGATTAAGTTGTGGCATTCAAGGCTACATTAATTTCTCCAATATTTATCCTTGTTTGGAGGCATCACAATGTCATTGTTTTAATGCTGTATATAATGACTTGCTTCATGCATTGTGTACACAGATAATTACACAACCCTTGTTGTGACTGCCTAACATGGACCTGGGAAATGGTAGATACCTTATGTGGACAAGTTTTCTTCTGTCATTGCATCTGGGATATTGTAATATGTTCTGATACAATCATCTGTCAGTTGCCTTTGTAGATTGATAACCTGTGTGGAATTTTACTAGACTTAGTAATATACTTGGCATTATGGTAACTGTGTACATGAGGGGTACAAGTTTTGGCACTATTCCAAGGTGTCCTGACTCCCAGGCGGAAGGTCAAAGATTTAATCCACTGGAATTTGAACTGAAGTAACAATGTTGATTAAATATGATGGGTCGGCAACCAGGGTCTCCGTTGGAAATATTTTTCTTTGTGCCATGAAATTTGCCAAATTTAAAAATTTGGAACCACTTTTCAGCCACATGAACCATTTTATGCCATGATGCAGGGACATAAATATATGCGTAATATTATATTGACCCTATTTTTAATCTATTTAAACATAACAATATAACAGATTTTACATGTTTATATTACATTTCAGAGCACAAGAATAATTATTAATAAACATAAAAATACCATTATATACATGTGAAGTTCAGTGTATATCATATGAAAAGCAAGAATGAATAAGAATATTTCTTTGTAACTGATAATACAAAATACTGCTTAGACTTATGAACAATATCACTGACACTTCATCAATATCAGCCTCATTTTTTTTCCCAGACCATTTCTTAAATGCCTTCCTGAAATCAAAATTCGCAACACTGGGCACATCAATAGAAATTCTCATTACATTTTGCAGAATAGATATACCTATAGAATTTTTTAAGTTTGTTTTGATCAGATTCTGGTGACTGAACCCCCTTTCACAATCTGCAATAGAAATAGGCACAACAGGTAACCTGGTAGCTGCCTCAGATGCAACTGGATATAAATCTTTTATTTTCAGAGCTAGATTAGCCATATTCTTTGTGCTTGATACAGACTTGTTTTATAAAGTAAATTTTTAATTTTTCAATGATGTTAGCAACTCAGGCCCTTTACAGTTGACGACTGGCATCCATGTAGCAGCATCCTGTGTTACTTGGTTAAGACTACAGAAACGTGTTATCTATATAAATAATCCCTAAAACATTAAGCAGTCCCAAGTGCATCTCACACTCAGTTTGCAATAAACAAATTAACAACACGTGCAAATGACACCAAATCTTTTTGCCAACCTGTTCAACAATAGATTATATCCCTGGTCATTCCTTATTTCCTACAAATCACATTTAATTGCTTCTCAAAACTGACTGACAGCTTGCAGTTAGCTGCAATCATGTTCAATTAATGTCTTAGTCATCGTCTACCAACATCATCCACTGACATCTGCAGATAGTAAAAACAGGTATTAAGTGGCCTGAGTCACTTATATCAGTGAAAAATTAAAATTTTTATACAAATCTGTCGCCAGCAACTTTAACCAGTCAGTAAAACAAAAGTGCCACTTTCAAAATTCTTCTGCATTTGATCACAAATGCGAAGCCTAGAGGAGGCCCTGGGCAACCTATGGCACACATGCCAAAAGGTGGCATGTCAAGAGGTTTTGTGTGGCATGCGAAGGGCATCCAGAAATCTTGATTTTAACAGTGTTACTCTCTTACTGGTAGCACATGCTCATTCATCTTGTAATTAATCCAGAAAAAAATGCCGACCCCAGAAATATGACAGACTCTATATAGACAGATAAAGAATTAAGGCATGTGATATTTGTATTATGGGTTACGACCCATGAATTCTTTACAGAAGTGTCTCATGTGGGCTGTGGCAGTAGGAAATGTATAAAAGGTATGGGATTTGTGATGGTGAGCCATCATAGTTGCTTTGGTACTACATCTGGTTGGTTGTTGTTTTTTAATGACCAACTGTGGAGGAAATGGGAGTTGAGTGCCTTTCCAAATACAGAAACAGCCGACCTGTGCAGTTATTACATAAAAAAATCCTGGCTTCATGTTCATCACACTCCTCAACCTAAATACACACTTGAATTTTTATTCATTGGCTTCCGTTTTGCTTTGTTTTTGTTAATTAAACTATTTTTGACAAAGTTATTTCACTGAATAAATTACTTTCAAATCTCATAGACACAAATAATTTCTGTCACTACTGAGAACCAAAATAGTTGAAGTGTGCATTACAGTTGAAGAGTTTGATGAGTATGGGGCTGCTTTAAGTGTGGCAACTGAGTCTCCTGCTATTTGCTTATCCTTCAGTTCAGACTGGTATTGGGCAGTGGAAGGCAATTCAAATTAAAAGTTTTAGATGTTATTGTTGATAATTTAAAGTGCCAGCAACTCTATGTTTGCATAATTTTTTTTTTCAGTCCCTTTTTAGTGATCAGAAGTTAATGATAGACTTCATGTGCAAGGTTTTAATGACTGCAGAAATAACTCCACACGGTTCTATCAACAACATGTAAATACCATTTTATTTGGAAGAAAATATGATGCTTAGGGTTTTGTCAGGTTACTTTGAAGTGGGTTATGATCACTATAAATCCTAAGCTTATAATCCATTCAAATCACAATTTTATTTTCAAATTTTGACATGTTTCTCCAGGAATTTTCATTCACAAAATTGACAGATTAGTTCAGGTTTTCTGAAATATAGGGATGTTGGCTCCTTTTGAAGATGAATTTTTGAAAAGTGTATGAAAAAGTTAAGCAAATAAGGGTCAGGGTGCATGCCGACTGCAAGAGGGTTTAATGCTTGTTCAGTAGCTGCATGAAGCTTAGGGCTTACCCTGAAAACAGTCGCCTGAACTAATTCATTTCCGGCTAGTTCGTCATTAGTGCTTGAATATTAAGTTTGATGAGAAGTTATGGGTCCCTATCTATGTTATCACAGACTTGTAAGAATATTGCATATGTAGCCAAGAGAAATTTTTTTTTGTTTATTTTGAAAAGGAGATATCTTTATGTTGCTGAGGCTATTATAAAACTTTAAAATGTTTGTAGATGCCTGTCTATGCAGAGTCCATTATCCAGTACATTATATGCAAAGTCCATTATCCAGTACATTATATGCAAAGTCCATTATCCAGTACATTATATGCAAAGTCCATTATCCAGTACATTATACAAGTCTTAAACACAGAAATGTATATGACTTTGATATTAAATGCTGTCAGTGTAAGTTTAATGAATATGGTGGTAACAAAAAGCTTTTTCATGCTTTTGTTGTTCTTTTTATTGATTTTTATAAACTAATTAACTAATTGACTAATTGCATTATTGCTTGCATTATTTGAGCAGGAATCCAAACATTAACCCATTTGCACATTCTGGAAGCAATTTCAGTGTATTTAAAGATATTTGTATTATTTTAGCAGGAATCCAGCCATTAACCCATTTGCACATTCTGGAAGCAATTTCAGTGTATTTAAAGATATTTGTATTATTTGAGCAGGAATCCAATAAAACATTCTGGAAGCAGTTACAGTGTATTTAAATATAATTATATGAGCAAGAACCCAGTTGAATAATGCAGTCAGACATTCTGGAAGCAATTACAGTGTGTTTAAAGCTCTGTGCATTGTTTCTTTTGGTTTACATGATGGGTATTGACTGACCGTTACATAGCCCAGCATTATTTCCTCTATTCCTACTTTGATTCAGAACTGTCAGCAGTGCTGACAGTATGATTAACAAAGTCACAATACTGAGTAGACATGTCTTTGTTATACAGAAGGGAATATATGTTTGATATGTAAAACAGGGCTGTTAGAATGAGGAGGAAATTTAACTTTAAAAACATACGTAGTATTAAGAGTGGATATGTTTTCAGCTTTACTAAACATGAATGGTCATGTCAGAAATATAGGATGAGGATGTGCCATACAAAATTTAGAGGTGCAGTGACATTGGAAAGGTCAGTCTCATTTTATATAGATCTATTATCTTTTGTAGTACAATTCACATCAGATGGTTCCTTTTCTTTCTTATGTTTTAGTTCATTTCCTGTACTCAGTACTTGCTTTTTTGTACTCATTACTGATTTTTTGCTGTTTGAGTGTAGTTTTTTTGACTATACTTTTTTTTCTGATATCGGTTTTGGTCTTTCTTCACATGATACATGTATTCGGTACTTACTTTTCCAGCTTGATATTTGCTAATTGACATTGAAAAAATTCGCCAAGATGGAGATTGAATAGATTGATTTCATCTTCTGTTAATGCACATGAAAATAGATTAAGAGCCACTTGTTGGATCTTTCACCCTTTTTCTGAACTTTTGCAAAGTACTATCAAAATCAACCATACAAATGTCATACAGTTTATGACAACATAAACCTTAAAATAACGTGCAATATTTGTACCAAGTACTTGCCTCCCCTGGCATTGAGTTTAAGAGAGCAGGGATTTATCCAGGAATTTCACAAAGTATTAATCCCTCTCTCTCTGGGAATTTAGTAATGGACGGTTTTGTTTGAGAATAGTATCTATAAATAGACTCCTGGTATTTTCCAACATATGTATGTCATAAATAACTTGAATGAATAAAGATACAACTTAAGTTGCTGATCTTCATTATTGGTGCAATGGCAGAGATCATGTGTTTTTGACAATGCTACTAATTTATACAAATTAGAACTGCATGTGACAGCTGAGACATTACCACCATGTACCGAAAGTTGCATCTATGCTATTGTACAACCTAGTCTATTGAAATTTGTAAACAGTTTTGAAAGCGTCTCATTGCAAAACGTCACTTAGTAAATGCTTAATATGGCAGCTGATATAAAAAATGAGAAGTTAACATCATACTAAGCTAATTAATATTAACTGTTACAGGTTTTGTTACACTGTTGGCAAATCAACTTCTCACCATTTTCACATGTTTACTTCTTTTCAGCGGGGATTAATTAAATATAGGGGAGATTTACAAAACAGCATGCCCTTGAAAAACAACAAGATGACAATGTTTAAGAATGATCACATAATCTGCTAAGGGCATATGTTTGCCATTTGATATAAGAGTCAGATGATGTTGACTACATTATTTACAAAAATGCATTCAACTTCAAACATTATGCACTAATTCCTTGGAGGAATCTGGGCTGCTTGCAGTTATGTGTGTTAAGTGGATGAATACAATAAATATCAGTTCCCATGGAATTAAAATTATAATTGAAGTTTTGTTGTCTCACTGTGTATTGAGTCCATTTGTGATTAAAGAAACTAATGGATTTTATTTGGCTGTTTGTTGTAGAAGAGGCTGAGGATGAGGAACGTATGCCAGAAAAGAAAGGAAAGAAAAGGAAAAAGAAGGATGGAAGTGAGAAAGAAAAGAAAAAATCCAAAAAGAAAAAGAAAAAGCACCATAACGACCATGGAGACGTAAGTGATAAACTTGCGTACCGATGTAGAATAACAAGGTTAATGTAGGTAGTATGATGGTAGTAAAAGATGTGTAGTTATTTGTAATAGCAGTAACTGTAATCAATACCTGCATTTATGTGTCTGTTCAGAGGTCACATTCTCATTTCCCCACTGGAACTTTAAAGACATTTGAGATTAATTGATGGAACATGGTTTACTCGTACAACACTGTGGCACTTGTCTCATAGGGCAATGGTTTTCAAACTTTTTTTCTCCCACCCCAGCTGAAGAAAATCAGTTATGCCCACAACCCAACAATTATATCTTTTGACTAGATTTTTCATAAAATCATAATATGCAATACATTTGAATTGGCAAGTTGTCCCAGTGCCTGACAAAGTGCAACCCAGTACTAGGTCGCAACCCTTTGTTTGAAAACCACTGTCATATGGGGTCCTGTCTTCAACGTCAAGGGTCTGTATTCCATGTTTACATTTATACTTTCTTTTCTACTCTTTTACATTTAAGCCATTTGAGATTAAGGGTTGAAACTTAATATATTTATACATCATCATCCGAAGACATGTTGCCTACCTCATTGGAAATTATATTTTCATGGTCAAGGTCATGACTTAATACTTTAACTTTTTCTACACACTCTCTATTCTGGGCTGTAACTTTTAAGAACTGTTAGAGATTAAGGGACAAAAATTTATATTCTGATATATCAGTATTACACTGTATACTGTGTGCTACATTGGTGGCCATTTATATTCTGATATATCAATATTACACTGTCAATATTGTACAGTTTTCCATCACATTTAGGAATGAAACTTGATATACTTATAAATTATTATTAGAAAGTGTTTAATGTACTGCACTTGGGAACCATATGTTTATGGTTATGGGTCACTATTTTAAATTTTTCATCACACTTTTCTTTTGTCTCATTAAGTTTTGTTGGTAGAGTAACAAACTCATAATGCAAAGGTAGCTGGTTCATCACCTACTAAGGCCAGCCCAAGTCAGCTGCATTGGTGTGTCCTTGGGAAATGTACCAGGTTGCATTTCTTCTGGCCATTAATGTATTAATTTACTGTAAAAATCAACAAACATATTAAGAGATTAAACCTGGTAGACATCTGCATCATCATTGGTAGGCGTGTTGCATATCATATTAGGAGTACTGTCTTCAGGGTCATGGTCAGTATTTTAGTTTTCCTTCATACTGTAACATTAGAGCCATTTGAAGTTATGGGCTGAAAGTTGCTCTGTTTGCCATGAACCACTTTGGGGGTCATATCATCATGATCAAGGCAGCAGACCAATACTTACCCAGAAAGTATTGCATTTGCTCTTAAATGAATTGTGTAAAATGGTAAAACACTGATTATCCATACTCATCAGGAGACATTGACTTTGTCCAGGTAATTTGTTCTCTAGATAAATTACCATATATATTCACTTAAAAGTTAAATCCTACTGCAAAAATTAAAATCTGTACAAATGTTCATTTACAAATTTTACATCAGTGCCTGTGTGGAGTCCACTCAACTGTACATTAAGTTTTTGTGCATACTAACATTGCTGAAGTTGCCTGCAGCACTGGATATCAAAATATTTTACTATTTACCACTCACCAACATCACCACCTCTTCCATTTTTGTCTCTACATCCATTCTCTCACACCTTTTTTAAGTTTTGTGTGTAGGTCATTTCTGGCACTGGTGGGGCAACTGTTTCATTAACACATTTCTAGTTATGACCTTTACAAGGCAGATTTCCTAGGCTTATCATGGGAGATGTACCATATGAATGTAATAGTCATTGCCAGAAATACAGATGGATATACTTGACAATAATAAACTCTAAAATAGCACCAGTGCAGGTGATTAATAGATGGTGTATAACACTGTACCTGAAATTTCAGAGTGATATTGGGTCAGATGCTGAGACAGACTCTCCCAGGAAAAAAAAAAAGAAGAAAGAGAAGGAGAAGAAACTGTCTTTGGAAATCGCTCCTCAGCCAAGAATTGACAGGCCAAGGGTAAGTTGTAACTGTCTTTAGAGTAAATATTTAAAAGTGCATTTATTTGGCTTCAAAACAGATCAGATTTAAAATTCAATGGTACAGTTTGTTGAATGATGGGATCTTGATGATGGATTAGAAAATCGGAATACCAGCAAACTGGGTTAATAATTATTAAAAAAATTGCAGCTAAAGACATGGATATTTTTACTCATTTTATCTCATTTTCCCTTCATTGTTAGAAGGTAGGTAAACACTTTGATTTTCTTGGGAGATGAAACCATTTGGAAACTAAGAGATCTAATTTGAAAATTAATCTCTTCAGGTTTGACTTGTCATTCTACTTGTATAACTGCTAAATCAGTTAAGGTCAGCTGCATTTGTCTTTGGTTTATGCATTTTAGTCTCATTGCCTTGGTGCTGAATATTTCTTTCATAAGATGATGTGCCACTAACACACTTATATCAACAGCCTGGACCAGAGACATCAGATGATCTCTGTGAGAAATTGGGCCTGAATAACATTGAAGATAGCTACACTGATGACGATTTTGAGACACTGAACAACTATAAGTTGTTCCGGGAATATATTCAGCCCCGTCTTGCAAAGGCCAATCCCAAAGTTGCTGCTTCCAAGATGGTGACCCTTATAGCAGCAAAGTGGCGAGAGTTTGCCACCACTGCAGGTGCATGGAAGAAAAACAAGCTGGGCTTGACAAGTCCAGCTATAGAGAAGAAGGAAGAGATAAAGGAAAAGGAGGAGGAAGTAGAACAAGAACAAGACACAGAACCTGAGACCATACCAAGTAAAGATGGTAAAGTGTTGCTCAGTAATATTGACCCTCATATCATTTCTTCACTGGTCTATCAAACTTTGTCATTTACTGCTGCAAAATAAGATTTATTAAATTTAAGTGGTTTTGCAGTATCATTAACTGTAAATATATGCCAGCTTTATAGAAGTGATTCTTTATACTCACTTGCAGATCAATTCCTTCTTCAAATTGCACAGACCCATATCTGTAGTCGCATGATATGCTGACAGGTCTGGGTCAATGCAGTTTGTTGGGAATATTCAATAGGATAAACAACACTGACCCTGATGTGCAGCACATTATGTGATGTCAGTGTCTATGTTGTTTGAAGTTGGACTTGAATGTGAGTATGTGCGGTATCTCCATGTAAGCAAAGGAATAACGGGTAATTTTTGTATGAAGTAGACATTTCATATTATATAACAAATCCTTAAATTATGAAGAAAAAGCTCCTTTAGTTAAGCAAATAAAATCAGTGTTTGACTTTATTATGCATTGAAATTCACAGTTTCTTTTTCTGAAAAGTATTGATATAAAGTTCATGTAAAAAATTGCTTTCAGACATGGGTATTTTTGAAGAAATTATCTTTGTAATAATTCAGCAGTGAGATGATATAGCCATATCAGTGCAAGTTACAATTTTGCTTTGGCATTTTTTTTCAGGCTATCTTTTTAAGGATCATTATGTCAGTGCATTACCCAATTTTTATAAAACTCTGACTGAAAAATTTAATTTGCCGTTGGGAGATATGAGCTAGCCCTTCTGACTGAAAAATTTAACTTGCTATTGCGAGATATGAGCTAGTCCTTCTGACTGAAAAATTTAACTTGCCATTGGGAGATATGAGCTAGCCCTTCTAACCTCTTAATATCACAACCTTAAGGTAAAATACAATATAGAATCTTTTAAGGAAATAACTTTATTTTACAAATCAAGAGCTTTTTGTCTTTCTTTGCACCTTAAAACTATATCCCAATAATTAAAGTTATATAAGAGATATGTAAATAGTACATATAGATATGTAGATAAGAAAGAAGGAAGGGTTAGAATGCCGACACAGTCAGAAGAGCAAAGACGTATACATATATATAGATGGATAAATGGATAGATAGATAAAAGTTTTGAAAATAGGCCAGTTTTTAAGAGAGAGATGTTTAGGCAAAATACCATGAACTTAATATTTAACAACCACATGGCCACGGAACATTAGATCATTTTCTAACAAGGGATTCCCATTAATCCATGATGACCTTTAACATTTTTGGCATGTTTTGTAGTTCATACTGGCATTTTTGTCAGAATCAGGTTCATTAGATTGTTTGCACAAAATTTATCTATTAAAGTTTCCTCTGTCTGCCTGGCAGACTTGTCTCTTAACTACATTAACAATAATAAAAGCTAGACTTTTCATAATGATTTTATTTATACTCATAACTGAGTGAACTGAGAACACAGATTTTGTCCATTTACTTAACAGTTATTGTCACCATGAAATAAGCATCATGCATCAGGACAATCAATGACAACCTGATTGTTGAGAATAATAAAGAACACTTTTTTTTATCCATTCAATTATTTGCCAGACAGTACATAGTGTGAAATGAAAGCTTGATAGATAAAATGGGGAAGTTGAGTAATTGAAGAATGCAGTAAACACTAAATAAAGGTGCTTATAATTGGAAAGATTTGAGGAGTATACAACTTGTAGAACTTAAAGCACTCTATGAACTGAACATGATCCCCCTGTCTCAATTTTTTTGGACTTGCCTTTGGAGAGCATCCTTTCAGACTAAAGTTTACCCTTCTAGTATATGAGCTTGTCCCAGTCATTTGGCAAGTGGATTTGTACAGCCCTGATTGCTGAATTACTTACAATTGGGGTTTCTGCATGAACCACAGTACTTGTGTTCTATCTGTTGTAAATTTGGTTTACAGTATTTCTGTGGTAAATCTTTTATAACAGATTCTGTTCAGGAAGACAATGAAGAGGATGACTTTGTGGAAGAGAAGCCCAAACGAAAACGGGGACAGAAGAAACAGGCTGTGGCACCAATTAAAATCAAGCTGTCTAAAAAGAAAAGGAGGAAAAAGCCAAGCTCGGTAGGTGTTCATCAGAATAGAGAATTCCTTTTTGTGAATCCAGTCTTGGAGGAAAAGAGGGATGTAGCGGTCACTTTTTCAATATCATTGCCACAATTTTGTGAAAAACTTTTATTTATGCCTGAGCTTTGCACATAGGCTTTGACCATCTTGTCTCTGTCATTGTAGATAAAATTGTTTGCTTGATGTCAGATTTTTAATAAAAACTTCTTTGTCACTAAATTTCAACAAAAATGTGTCATTCCCATTATTCCATATAGTAAATATTATTCAATGTATTATAATGCCAGAAAATAGAACTATTTATAAAATGGACATGCGAACTGGATAAAGTATGAACCTAAGACATGTTTCCTGCAGGTCCTGGAATCCTTGAAATGTTTTGGAATTTAAAAAATAAATTTCAAGGGCCTTGAAATGTCATGGAATTTCTGAACACCTTGAATTTCTGACAATTAATTTAAAAAAAATTGATAATTGCTAATTTTATGGGGTACTGAGCACCAATTCAAAAAATTTGAACATGACACACTTGCGATTGATAAAGTCTTTTATTGTGGTCCTTGGGTTTTGTGAAATGGAAATTTGTTTTTGTTAAGTCTGCAGGATCCCTGATAAGAGCATCAGATTTTTGCTTAATTGTTGTACCCCTTTTATATTTTATCTAATCTCATGGCCATAATCTGTAAAAAAAAATCTTGAGCGTTGTTTCTTTAAATATGCCATCAAGTGAGATGTGTTGTTTTGCCTAGGAGGATGAAGATGCAGGCTTCAACACAAGTGATGAGGAGTTTGAGAGGCAACTTGAGGAAGCCAGTCTTATTGCAGAAGAAGAGGCAAAGGAGACACCACCCAAAAAGAGGTCCAAGCGGGGCCGTGGAGTCAGAAGTAAGAAGAAGACTAAACTGACCAATAAATACCCCACTGACCCAGATGCTGAGGGATATGAGGTAAGTTGATCACAATTATCACATGGTATTGAAAGTACTTTTAAAACGAAGTTATGAATAGATTTAATTGCATATTTAATTGCATAAATTGCACAAATATAAAGACATCTGCATGTGCTTATTAAGTAAGATCTATAATTTTCATCAGTATGTTCACACATTGATAAACTGCACACCATAGATCAGCCTCAAATGTAATATTTTGGATTGTTTTCTGTTTTAAATGTCAACAGTACACTTATTTTGTTCTTTGCTTGTATGCTTATCTTTACGGACTGATGTAATTGTAGGTTAAAATGATGCTTTCAAGATTTATCTTATCTGTCAGCAACATGGTGTTATTTCAGTTGGTCTAAAGTTTATATCCCCAGAATTATTTAACATACTTTACCAGAAAGATATGCACCCACCCACCCAGCATTTTCTCATATGAGGGTACTCAGAATGCATTTTTCTTCTTCGGAAAAATTTAGACGGATCATCAGGACTACTGTGAAGTGTGCCAGCAGGGAGGGGAGATAATCCTGTGTGACACCTGTCCTCGAGCTTACCACCTGGTGTGTCTGGATCCAGAACTGGAGGAGGCTCCTGAGGGGAAATGGTCATGTCCACACTGTGTCAGTATTTTTTTTAACAAATGGGTAACTTGTTTTCTTTACTAAATTCTTGACTTCTGTATCAAGGATGATACCATAGTACTTTATTAACAGACTTTATCCAGTATTAGTAAGGAACATTTTTCCTCATATATATGTTTGTTTTGCCACAAAATATATAAAATCATTCTATAAGCAATTGCTGGCATTTGTTACTACAACGTTTGGTAATGTCATCACCTCAGTAGGAGGTTTTCTTTCAGTGAGAAAGTAAAAATCGGATATGATCATACTTTTATACGGGTTTGTTTACTTAAAGAAGCATTTTTGATAATCTTCATACATCTTATGATATGTTTTATGGTAATCTTGGAAGAATTAAAGGGGAGCCATAGTAGCTCACTCAAGAGAGTCTGATTCATAATCAGGGGTTGTAAGTTTGATAGGTGCCTCATTGTGACCGTTGGAAAGGCACTTAGCTCCCAGTTCCGTGAGCATGATATAACTAATAATGTTGAAAGTGCTGTTCACCCTCCCCAAACATTACATTCAAATAACCTAGGCCTGGTGTGTATGAACTGATAGCACAAAATTTTTTAATTATTATTATTGTTATTATTATTATTATTATTATTATTATTATTATTATTATTATTATTTTGCAGTCTTCATGTAAAGAAAATGTAAAAAAATTTTGTCTCTAAATAATCATGACAATAAAGATTTTAAAGTTATGATGCTGCATGTCATTGTCTTTTTAGGCTTGATATAGATATATAGATATATAGATATAGATATATATTAATACTGAAAGCCTGCAGAAGTTGATGTCTCATAAAGATTCTGTCTTTATTATGTAGGAAGGAGAGGGTATTCAGGAACAGGAGGAAGATGAACACATGGAATTCTGCCGAGTGTGTAAAGATGGAGGGGAGTTAATTTGTTGTGACAGCTGCCCTTCTGCCTACCATCCACAGTGTTGTAATCCGCCACTGAAAGGGGTACCTGATGGAGAATGGCACTGCCCCCGCTGCTCAGTAAGCTAGAATTTGTTCATGGGTGTTTTTATTTGTAATGAGTACAAGCACACAGATATACTATGATGCATTAAGTGCTAAAATTTGGAAACATATCCTAATACTGTACAGGTTTTAAAATGTATTTTCTTTGTTAATTGATACTGAGGCAGTTTGTCTTTAATGCATAAATGTTTTGTATCACAATTTTGATTTAATCAGAACTAAAAGTTGGATATGGTGTCCATTATTTATAATAGAGGAGCCTTGAGATATGGAATAGAACTAGAGATTTCATTTAAGAGATTTCCCATGTATATTTGGTGGGTTGTTTTTTGTTTGGAAAGATTGCCTCTGTTTATATAAGCAAAGATCTAGAAATGATTATGTCTGAATCAAGACCTGTACATTTAACTGTAACCCCTTTTAATAAGATTTTTTAAAATTACAGTGCCCACCACTGAAAGGTAAAGTGGCTAAAATTCTGACCTGGCGATGGACAGAGCCTCCAAAAAATGAGGAAAAACTGGAGGAACTTGACCACACCCATCATCACTCACCTAAGAAACAGGTAAATAGTAAAAAAATGTTTATACAGAAAAGAAAAAGCATATCCCATCATAGATTATAATATAAAATATTGTCCATATTAAGTAATATTTTCTTCTATAGGTGTAAAAATGGAAATGAGTTAGCACCTAAACAAGCACATAAACACTCTCATGGTCTTTGTAAGCATTTTCCAAAAGGAAGCCAGTTTGGAAAGGAAAAGCACTGAGCAACACTTCTTGATGTACTTTTGGAAAAAAGTGCTATTTATTCGAAAGGAAAACTGTTGATCACTGCATGTTCAGTCAAAAGGAATGAAAGACAAAGCATGTTAAAAAAATTAATTATTCAAATTTAGCTGAATTTCAGCTAATTTCTAGATGATAAAATTGTGTTAGTATCCATTTACAGTTATTAATAGATTCATTTGTTAGCGCTAAAAAACCCCAGAAGGAAAATATAAATCTGCTACCAACTTCATGTTTCCTAATTAAATTTTAGTATGAAATTTATATGAACCACAGAGTCTAATTAAACTCAGTACAGTGCCTATATGATAAATTTATCCTGTGCTTAATTTTGAGTGCGAACAAGGCATATAAAAATCAATATTAGTCTTAAAAGAAACAATTTCAGTAATTGCTAAAATGAATAACACTTCTGTCTTCTCTAAATTAATTTGTTCATCTTTTTGAATATTTTGCAAATCTTTTCCAGGCTCATAAACCCACCAGAGAATTCTTTGTCAAGTGGCATGATATGTCCTACTGGCATTGCTCTTGGATCTCAGAACTGGCAGTAAGTTGCCATTCTCTTTTTTGCCCTATATATATATATATATATATATATATATATATATATATATATGCAAGTGTTGCCATTCTCTTTTTTGCCCGATGTATGTGTAGATATATATATATATATATATATATATATATATATATAAATATGCAAGTGTTGCAGTGCAAGAGAGCATCCTTTGTGGGGTGGAGGTAGGTGGGTAAATTGACTTTTTTGCAGAATTTGTTCATTTCAGATAGAACTGTATTTCCTGAATATAAATCAAATTATTTTGTGTAAAAGTCACGCTTATTAATAGAGATAGAATAGAGATCATCATGCAGCAATGTGATGGATTTTACTTTCTCCAGCATATATGCCAAAATATTAAACCTATCCCAAGCATTTTGAAATGCACTTTTGCTGTGCCAACAGAGCCAGTTAATTGTATCAAATAATTGATTTACTGTACCAAGGAAGATAACAATGCCAACTTGTACATCATTTCATTCCTAGTCACTATTACTTTGTCAAGTGATTTTTAGACACCCGTGAGGGATTAAATGGGTGTTAGCCATTGATTTAGGCATATCTTGGCAAATTATTCATAAAAAGTTTGTTTATTCCCAGCCAGACTATCTACTGTCACCAACATTTAAAAGGAAAACTGCCAGCCTCTTGCTAAAAATGTGTTTACTTAACATCATAGCTCAGTGACAGTGTGACAGACACTGAGTGCTGACAAATAAAGTAAATTTTGCAACCTTACTGGGCAACCAACTTAAGACGGTACATAACACTAGTCATGTGCATCTCTGACATGACACTGCTCAGAATGTTGAATAATTTATTAGGTATTTTTTGTTATGGCCTTGGCCGATTTACACAACTCCTTTGTGCCACATCTAAATGTAATAACCTTGTTCCTGTTCTACAGCTTGATGTCTATCACCCAGCCATGTACAGGATTTACATGAGGAAAAATGACATGGATGAGCCACCACCACTGGAAGATGGCAGCAGTTATGGGGCCGTAAAGGAGAAAACGGAGAAAGAAGACCCACACAACTTGGAGGAAAGATTCTATAAATATGGTGTGCGACCAGAATGGCTGCAAGTACATCGATTCATCAACCACAGGTTGGTCACAATGTCCAGTGTAGACATTATTTTTTATGTTAGTACTTTAAGATTATTGGTATATCAAGCATTCATCTGAGAGAGGTGGGACATTAGAGGCTTCATTGTAACTAAACTTTTGTTGGATTATGAGATTGTGAACTTAACTGGCAGGTGACAACAGGTTTGATTGTTTCCTTAAGACCTTGAAAGTACTTGATTTTTGTCATTTTAAATTCATTTCTTTTGAGATCCTTAAAAAATTGACATTTTCAAGTCCTTGAAAAATCCAGAGAATCATTTTAGCTCTTTCTGAAATTATTTTGGACCATTTTTGGAGTATATGGTTCAGGAATATTGACATAATCAATTCATGGATGGTCTTTCTCTATTGTCTTGCAGATCTCTGGTATTACAGCTGTTTTGGTTTTATTGCTCATCAGTCCATATTTGATTTTAACTTTTGCTTTCTGTATTTGGAGTTCTGGAAATTTATATTTGAAGCCCAGAACTTGAATTTCATTTGAGTGGAAGTGTATTTTTTTAAATATTTTGATTTTAGATCATATGTTTGCCTTTATTCAAAAGACTTCAGACTTCCCCAACACCACCTAAGAAGAACTTTTAGCCTCTTGTTTAGGAGTGAAAGTATTGCTTGTCTTTCCATAAATTACTTACAACACAAAACAGGAGCTGCGATAGCTCAGTCAGTAGAGCTTGGGACTTGTAATCCAAGGGCTGCAGGATCAGTCCTACCATGGTCAGCATGGGTCAGCTGCCTCTTCTTTGTGTCCTTTGAAAGGGCACTTAGCTTGCATTTTCTCAGCATGATGTACGCAAGAAAATGTTAAACTGTGTCACTAAAAACACGAAACCATTACAACAACAAATTTTCTAGGCATAATCACAGAACATTTTATAACAGCATCATTATAGTGGGTGCATAATTTAACTTCTCACTCAAATCATAATTCACATGTTTCTAAGTTGAAAATAACGATATTATTATTGATTTGTAATCATTTAGAAATATGATTTTTAATGTAAAATAATTTTTGTAACTAAATGAAATTTGTTACTTCTCAGACACATGAATTTTCCTAGGCCAGTTTTGCGCTGAAAATGGGCCCCTATTATCAGTCCAAAAATGTTTATTTTCCCATTTTGACTTGAAAATTCCCAAAATCAGACAAAGAAGAGTAAATACATAAATGATGCTCCTCATGAAGTAATGATAAATTTTAATCTCGTAAGAGACAAAAATCACAATACAAACGGAAGTAAATAAGTTTCTTTTACTGTATTGGGAAATTTTCAAATTCAGTCTGATTGCATGCACATCTTCCCATTACATGTGCCCCAGGCTCCATATAAGCAGAATAGGAAAATCCCTGAATCAAGATGAGTACAAATATTTATCACATTTAATCTTAAAGGAATAATCTGCATTTCTGTATTGCATACAGGAACTGGAACTGTGCAAGGTTTTCAGTGACGTAGATGTGTTGATATTTTTAAATGTAGAAAATTGAACTTTTATATCTTGTGATTTTGTTTTGAAAAAAATTTATTCAAACTTGGGGGAGGGGTATCTGATAAATACAAAACTGGATTGTGTTTTCTTTTGAGTTGTGGATAGAACTTGCTTCATATGGGATTAGAAAACAATTAGACAGACATGATATATCCCTGTGCTGTATCAGACTCATTCTTTCCACATACTCATTGCTTGATAAGGTGTATGAATACATCTTTTTCTGACAACCATGATGTATCCAGACAACTATGATGTATCCATACTTTTTATCAAACTTGTTTTTGGAGCAGACTCAGAACAAAACATATGCTGTTTTTTCCTTGCATATTTTGTGGTTAAACAATCGAGGTTTCACTTGACATGATAAACAGTGTTTCCTTCGTTACAGAGTGGGGCGTGATGGTACAACATGGTACCTTGTCAAATGGCGAGACCTGACCTATGATCAGGCTACATGGGAAGCGGAGGACTCTGATATCCCTGATTTTAAGAAGGCAGTTGAGGATTATGAAACACCTAGGTGAGTTGATTCAGATTTTTTTATGATTTACATTTTCAATATCCACTTTTGCAATATGTGCTACAAAGTAGTAGAGTTCATTAGAAGTTTTATTTTTGTAATGAAAAGTGAAAAAGTTTATGAAAAAAAAAATGGTATTTTCTAGTATGTCAGTGTGGTTTATTTAAATATTTTGCATGCTTTTCTCCTCAGGGCTGTCATGTTTGGCAAAGATACCAAAGACAAGAAGAAAGGAAAGAAAGGAAAGAAAAAGGATGAAGAATTAGAATCCGCCGCTTCAAGATTGCCACCAGCTTTCCCAACAACTGATGTAAGATATTTTTCATAAAGATGATATGTAGAAAGTGATACTCTTGAGTCTTGTGATGCTCTTGAGTCTTGTGATACTCTTGAGTCTTGTGATACTCTTGAGTCTTGTGATACTCTTGAATCTCCTGTAATCTTCTGACGAGAATATTGGTTGAGTTTGGTTAAGCTGAAACAAACAAGTGAGCGTTAGAATCAGAATACTTCTTTGTGAATATTCAAATAGAAGATCTGTAATCAAAAATTCAGTAGTGAGTAGCAAGACCTAAAACTAGGATCTGCAGTTGATGATGGATTGGCAAAGTGCTGTTAGGCAACATTTCGTGAAATTAACAAAAAAGGAAAAATGTAAATTAGGCAATGTTGTATTAATTTACAGGGGAAGAACTAAAGAGTTTACAAAGTCATTCTGTAGAGTAACTTGATTGGGAATTTGAGCACTGCTAGATTACATACTTACAGTCCAGTAATTCAGTACCAAAAAAAAATGGATTCTTTACACATTAAAATCAAGAAGAAATTGGGTCATTAACTGTGTGCATGAACTGTCAAGTTATTCAAAAGTTGATTTGTGCAATTTTCATTAAGAAAAATGTCACTTCAGAATTGTTTTAAAAAAGTCCCCAAACTTAAGATGTACAGATAATCAAGAGTTATGGCCCTTGTTTTACCTATGGTCATTTTTTAACACTACACAAACATTTTTGGTAAAGCAGAGTATGAAGATACACAAGGAAAATAACAGCTACATTTCTACAACTTTTAGGCTGAATCCAAAGAAAATATACTCAAGACCTTTAAAATGTCATTCAGTGTAGATTTTTGGAGAGGGGGTCGTCCATAGATACCAGGGTAAGGAACAAAAAAAAAAAGAAAGATAAAGTTATAGCTTTCATTGCTTTTTTAATGTTGATGAATATGAAAATACACTCTCTCAGGAAAATTTGATCTTCGTTTTCACTCTAGAGTATAAGCCCAAACAACCATTAGTATCACATTTACTTGTGCATTACAACTATGAATACCACATTTACTCTTGCAATACAACCATTAATAATACATTTACTTGTGCATTACAACCATACCACATTTACTCTTGCAATACAACCATTAATAATACATTTACTTGTGCAGTACAACAATACCACATTTCCTCTTGCAGTATAGCCATTAGTACCAGTTACTAAGGCATTGCTACCGCAATGACTTATGCAGTACAGCTATTGGTACCACAATGACTCATGCAGTACAACTATTGGTACCACAATGACTCATGCAGTACAACTATTGGTACCACAATGACCCATGCAGGACAACTATTGGTACCACAATTGCTCATGCAGTACAACTATTGGTACCACAATGACCCATGCAGTACAACTATTGGTACCACAATTGCTCATGCAGTACAGCTATTGGTACCACAATGACTCATGCTGTACAACTATTGATATAACAATGACTCATGCAGTACAACTATTGGTACCACAATGACTCATGCAGTACAACTATTGGTACCACAATAACTCATGCAGTACCACAATGACTCATGCAGTACAACTATCGGTACCACAATGACTCATGCAGTACAGCTATTGGTACCACAATGACTCGTGCAGTACAGCTATTGGTACCACAATGACTCATGCAGTACAACTATTGGTACCACAATGACTCATGCAGTACAACTATTGGTACCACAATGACTCATGCAGTACAACTATTGGTACCACAATGACTCATGCAGTACAACTATTGGTACTACAATGACTCGTGCAATAGAACCATTAGTACCACATTTACACATGCGGAATGACTATTATAGACCCATGCATCCTGTATTTTTTCCGTATTTTGTACCAGAAAAAAAATAGCAAATATGGAAATATGACTTTCAAGTGTTGTAAAAACATATAAAGTTTGTATTTAGCAGGTACGAAAGTAAAGCTGAAGTACAAAAATAAAGCAGAAGCAGCTCATGTTAGTTAGCTCTTTATTATATGGAAGGTTTGTGTGCAAAATGCTCTGCAACGACACATGTGTAGAGTTTCTTTGTCTTCTGTCTGTATTGTAAACAGCATCATGGCTGAGCGAGGCTCGGAAAATCAATTTGAAAAGACTTCTCTGAGGAAGAGAGTGACTGATGAAGAATCAACTTCACCTAAAGACACAAAGAGGCAAGGACAGCAGTTTATCATATCATAAGCTGCAAGACCTGCTTGTTCATTTCTGCTAGCTGAAAGGGTGATAGTTATGCCTTGTGCAAACTGTTTGAAACTGATACTTTAATTGGGAGTGTTTGGGGGGAATGACATCTCTTGCCACATAAAATCAGAAGCATAAAGAGATCGACAAGGCTAGAAAAATGCCTAAGAACAGAACAGAGCAATGGGCAACAATGGAAGATGACACTCTGCAAGAGTTGTTGCTTCTGAAATCAAAACCTGGTCATCTGTTTGATTGCCAATGCCAGCACTCAGTGCAACAACTACAGACGTTGAGAAGTGCCAGCTATGAAATGAATAAGCCATGTCACTCATCCTCATGTATGACGCATGTCAAACTGAAAAACTGAAAATGCCCTAGAAAATACAGATAAACATTTTGAGGGGCTGCATAGGTCTGCTGTTAGCACCACATTTACTCATGCAGTACAACCATGAGTACCACATTTACTCATGCAGTACAACCATGAATAACACATTTACACATGCAGTGCTTACTTTTAATTTTTGGGCAGGTCATCATAATCTTTGTTTCATTATTTTTATTTTATCCTTAATTTTCACCATTTGCACAGCTGCGAAAGAAGTTTGAGGTCCAGCCAGATTATGTAGATTGTACAGGAGGAACTCTTCATCCATACCAGCTGGAAGGACTAAACTGGTTAAGATACTCCTGGGCAAATGGGACAGACACAATCTTAGCCGATGAAATGGGTCTGGGAAAGACAATCCAGACTATTGTCTTCCTCAATTCTCTTTATAAGGAGGTCAGTTGGTATTATTTGATAGCTTTGTATATTTTCTTTCTCTTCTCTCCTAATATAGCCCTCACTCTTATTTTGTATAACTCGTTTTGAACAGATTGTAAAGTTGTGCATCTTACAAATAAGACACAGTATTAGAAATAGGACATGCATTTTGCCAGTAGTAGACGATTGTATAATTTGTATTCTTGTGGTAGTAAGTATTTCATACTTGATATAGAATCATTAATTCAGGAGTAGATGTAGATTTTAGCATTTCTTTTTTAGGGTGATTCAAGCCCAGTATTCCTTCAGTTTGATTCAAAAGACCTAAGGATTAGTCCATTTAAGCATGGATTAGTCCATTTAAGCATACATGGTACCCAGGGAAGGCAGTTTTAAGAAAAAAAATAAATGCCAGGACACTCTGAACAAATGTAGATAAAAATGTTACAAATGAAAAATTTGCATCATTGGGTAACTGGAAGTGTCTTTTCAGGATCCCAAGTATGTTTTACTGTAGATATTGACATAAGTTGGCAAATTTTATTTTTCAATTGATGTTTCAGGGTCATAGTAAAGGTCCATTCCTTGTCAGTGCACCTCTTCCACAATTATAAACTGGGAGCGTGAGTTTGAGTTCTGGGCACCAGATCTGTATGTTGTAACATATGTTGGAGACAAGGATAGTCGATCTGTAATCAGGTAAGATTCTAACAGCGGTAGGTTGTGACATATCTTGGTGACAGCAACAGTTCCAACAGAGCTATATGTTGTAATTTATGTTGGAGACTATAATAGTCCATCTGTAACCAAATTACAATTCCAACACTAGCGTATGTTGTAACTATTGTATAATTGAACTTTAATTAGGTATCTGTTCCAGTGGAGCTTGATTGCAGTCTTTCTGGCAGTCCCAAGTTTTTTCTACTCTTCCTACTTTTTCCTGTGCTTTATTTTAGTGTTTTGTTTTATTGTTATTCTTTTTTTAGCAGACCCCTGTTTTTCCCTTCTTTTTCCAAACTGGCCCAACTGTCCCTGCTTTATTTCAGTTTTATGTGGAAAATTAATTACATGCTGCATGTACAGCCATAACAAAGCAAATTCATTTATGGTATTTTTAATGTGGAGCAGGGTTTATATGCATGTTTGGTCATTTCACCATGCATTTTATACATATGACTTCAAATAAACACAGAAACTATATGTTACAGTTAATTATCACAGATATGTTATATGGATTACAATATTAAGATTATGAATTGGTACATATATTTAATCAGCTAGCATTAGAGAACCAATTTAATATTTTTAGTTTCTAAAACATCACTAAAATTTGCATAGACCAGCTGATTTAATTATCATGATTCATTCACTAGTCAATATAAATTTATTCGCTGATGTAAAGTAGGTAATAATTAAACCTACAACATATAAAGCAAACATTGAAGTACAAATACAAACAAGAATTACAATAGAGATGATACACACTTAACACAATTCATACATGACACAGTATCATGCAAATATCATGCGTAGTTATAAATTGTCTACAATCCTTACCAGAACTAAGACTTCATGGTAATAACTAGCTTATAATTCTTGTGAAAGAAATATATATGTAGATATAGATTTATATTCTACAAGTATTACTACATACTAAAGAGAGCTTCACAACTGCTCTCGATGAAGACTTATGATAGACTGCACTGAGAAAAAGGAGAATAGGGTGGGGTTAGTAATGCATGCCATTATGGTGAACACTTTTATTATTTCACTGATCTACCTACTTATGTACAAAGATATTTTGAAACATCCCCAATAAATGGTCAAGAGCTCATGCAGCCTCTACTTGACAATTAGATAATTTTTATGTCTCATTTAAAATTAAATATAAATTTGTTAAACTTTGTCAGTTTTTGGTGACAGTTTGGAAATGGAAGACAATTAAATTGCTTGTTGATTGGCAATTGATATAACATTTACCTATGTTTAGTTAACAGTGATATGATCTAAGTGGTTCCATTAGTCGTAATTGATTATCATTTATAGTATCTTCCACTCTGCAGACTTGTTCAAGAAACAAGTTGTTGTTTTGGGTTTTAATGCCATTTTGAGCACATGATAGGCTACACATGGTGGCCAGTAGATTTGGTGGAGGAAGAACCTGGGAAAAAGTCTCGAAAGAATCGCTGACCCATGGGAAGATACTGGTAAGCTTTCTCAAATATGTTTGGTCGAGCTGCTACTGGAACCCATGCAGGTATAGGTAACATGTCAGTGATCTGCAAAAGTGAGTGCCTTAGACCACTCAGTCACCTGGAGCCCCAATAAATGTGTAATTTCCAAGATGGACATGCTATTGTTCAGGCTTACAAAGGTAGATCAAGTAGAGGTTTGTATGTTTTTTTTTTTCCAGCACTATTTTTCATCATAAACTACACCTATTGTCCCTAGTCTTCACAAGTGATGCTGGAAAGACTGCAGGATAGTGCTACTTGTTGTTACTATAATAAGTACAATGCAAAATGTTGCAAGTATCACAATTAAAAAAAAATTTATGTATTGTACAGAAATCTAGATATGTTTTTGATCATGTTTCATTCGATTGTTAAATTAAGAATTTTGATAGGGGGAGATAATCATGCTGCACATAATTCTGTGTACCAAAATAATTGGATTTTGCAGCATGTATGGTGTAAATATATGACAGAGTTGTGATGAAAACTGTTCATAGTAAAAGTCATATATGTTTTTGTATGGTTCAATGACCAATAATAGTAAAAGTCTATGTGTGTTTTTACCAGTGGATGACCAATTGTATTAAAAGTTTGTAATGTTTGTTTATGAGTGGATGACCAATAGTAGTAAAAGTCTGTGATGTTTGTGTGTGAGTGAATGACTAATGGTAGTCAGTAGTGTGTGAATGACTAATGGTAGTCAGTAGTGTAAGAGAGGATGACTAATGGTAGTCAGTAGTGTAAGAGAGGATGACTAATGGTAGTCAGTAGTGTAAGAAAGGATGACTAATGATAGTCAGTGGTGTAAGAGAGGATGACTAATGGTAGTCAGTAGTGTAAGAGAGGATGACTAATGGTAGTCAGTAGTGTAAGAGAGGATGACTAGTAGTAGTAAAAGTCTAATGTTTTTGTACGCGTTAATGTCCATTGAAAGCAAACATCTGTAATGTTAGTGTATGAGTAAATGACCAATGTTATTAAAAGTATGTAATGTTTGTGTATGAGTGGATGACTAATTGTCCAAAGGTAGTAAAAGTCAAATGTTTGAGTATGAGTGCATAACCAATGTAGTAAAAGTAAAATTATGTAGAAGTCAAATGTTTGTGTATGAGCGGATGACCAATGGTAGTAAAAGTCTCTATCATTTGTGTATGAGTGGATGAACAATGGTAGTTAAAGTTTGTAATGTTTGTTTAGGAGAGAATGACCAATGGTAGTTAAAGTCTGTAATGTTTGTGTAATAGTGGATGACCAATGTTAGTAAAAGTCAGTAATGTTTGTGTATGAGTGGATGACCAGTGGTAGTTAAAGTTGGTAATGTTTGTGTAATAGTGGTTGATGAATGATAGTTCAAGTCTGTAACGTTTGTGTATGAATGGATGACCAGTGGTAGTTCAAGTCTGTAATGTTTGTGTATGAATGGATGGCCAGTGGTAGTAAAAGTCTTTATTATTTGTGTATGAGTTGATGACCAGTGGTAGTAAAAGTCTTTATTGCTTGTGTATTAGTGGATGACCAGTGTTTCTTGTTTCCAGGGAGCATGAATTCTCATTTGAGGAAGGTGCAATACGTGGTGGTCCAAAAGCTTGTCGTATGAAGCAGGGTTTTTCTGTCAAGTTTCATGTCCTGTTGACATCTTATGAGCTTATAAGCATTGATTCCGCCACACTTGGGTCTGTAGACTGGGCTGTTTTAGTAGTAGATGAAGCTCATAGGCTGAAGAATAACCAGTCAAAGGTAGGTGCACACACACAGACACACACAGTGTGCAGTGTTTTGCACTCCGACAAGTTTGATGTATGAGGAATAAATAGAAGAAAAAGTAATGAATACTGATCATTTGTTTCTTAAAAGTGTTTACCTCTCAGGTTTGATGTTTTAAACAACCCTAAGTGACAACTGTTCTTGATAATTTCCCATTTCACTTTTAAGATGGGATATCAATCATTACTTCACTTACAATTATTTTCAGATAAACATAAAAACATATATTTCACATCATTGTTAATAAGATGGTTTAGAAAAAAGAGCTGATTAAAAGGAATCTTTTTGGGAGAGGGAGGCTTTTTATTTATTTCCATAACTTGATCATTGCAATGTTATTTCATGCAAATAAAGATAACCTGGCTCTTTGTTCATAATAAAATTTCATGGTTTGTAATTTCTTGTCCAGTTCTTCCGAGTATTGTCAAATTACCGGATAGGCTACAAGCTGCTACTGACAGGAACACCGCTTCAGAATAACTTGGAGGAACTCTTCCACCTGCTGAATTTTATGAGCCCTGAAAATTTCAGGTAAATCTTTTTTTCTCCCAGGCAACAAATGTTGCTGAATGTAAAACGTAAGCTCTTAATAATGTAGAATGTCCATTTAATGCTGACTTTCAGCAAAAATGTACACATCAAATGCCGACTGCTCCGGTGGCCTAGTGGTTAGAGCATCCGCCTCAAATGTGGGATGTCGTGGGTTCAAGCCCCGGCCAAGTCATAAGAAGTTAGTGTTAGGATTGGTTGGCCTGGTGTCAGGATAATGTGACTGGGTGGGACATCATGCTACGTGTCTGCGGCATGATGCCCCAGTAGTAGACATCACTATAAACTGCCACACTGCAGACATCGTAGCGATATGACTGAAAAATTGTTAAAGCTACGTTAAAAGTCCAAATCACACACACACACAGATCAAATGCCATTTAATGGAATGAAATGTTTGTAAGTGAAGATCCACTTTGTGCATTTATTTACTTTGGATTAGAAATGTTTTTGTTTTTTTATTTCACTTACTTACAAGCCAAAATATTAAAGTTCAGAACCTATGCAAATTATGACAGGTGTTTAATGCTTGTTTCAAGTGAGTGATCCAGAAACTTGTTTGCCGTTTACATAGGGGTGAAAATGTGGAAGCATCGCTTTTTGTTAGTTTAACCAACTCTAATGAACTACATCATGTTTTCAAGTATTTTTTATAGCTCTACTGGACATAAACCAGAAGAACTTATGGGATGGTCTCTTGGTTTGTTGACTGTCCATTATCATAAATTTGCTATTGCTACACATACTAAACTTCTTGGAGATTTACCATGAAACTTTACATAACATTCATCCCATGATCTTGTAGGGCCTACATGAAAACAGTGCTGCTTTCATATCCAATATGGCTGTAAGAGCAGACATCTTGAAAAGTGTTTTCCTGACCTCCCTGAATGGATGGTCATATTAACATGTGGTTTTCACTAAAAGACTTCTTATAATGTCTGATTGGTTCTAAATGAAAATGGTGCCAATCCAGTGTCCAGTATGGTCACCATCACAGCCAGCTTGAAAATTTTATTGCTTCTCCCCTGAATGGATGGTCAAATCATCATGGGGTTTTCACTAAAAGACTTCCTTAGATGTCTAGCTGGTCCTAAGTGAATATTGCAGCAATCCGACGTCCCATGTGGCTACTATAATAGTCATTTTGTTACTGCTACTCCTACATGGATGGACATATAACCATGGGATTCTCACTAAAATACTCTTTATGATATCAGTTGGTCCTAAATGAAAATGGTGCCTATTGAATGTCCAGTATGGCCACCATTACAGTGGCCATCTTGAAAATCTGGTCAGTGCCACTCCTCTTAAATGGATGCCGAGTTGCTGCCAAGGCACACAAGAGCATTAATCATGCGGCCAGGGCACACAAGGGCATTAATCATGCTGCCAGGGCACACAAGGGCATTAATCATGCTGCCAGGGCACACAAGGGGATTAATCATGCAAAATTTCAGAGCTGTGATGCATGAGAACTCCCATAGATTAGTTCATAGTCTTGCATTTATAAATGTACTTTATGGTGTAAATAATTTTTATTTAACTGCTTTCTGTTCCACAAGTCTTGCTGCAGGTAGATGTTTCATAGCGCTGCCTTTTTTCAGGTAGGCTACTGTTTACCATTAATTTTTATTAATGTGATATGTAAAATCTTATGCTATGCATCATATGGAAATGCAGAATTATGAAACACACTCAATCATGCAATTTGTAGATTGTTGCAGTATTGCATGCAATTTATTAACATTTGTACAACAAACACTTATTCAATGTTCTTCTGCAGTGACCTTCAAGGTTTCCTGGATGAGTTTGCTGATATAACCAAAGATGAACAGGTGAAGAAGCTACATGATCTGCTAGGACCCCATCTACTGAGAAGACTGAAGGCAGATGTCCTGAAGGGAATGCCTTCAAAGAGTGAATTCATTGTCAGAGTTGAACTCAGTCTTCTACAGAAGTAAGCAGTTCATTGGTTCGTTTTCTGGGTAGAACTGTGATATTCATGATTATGATCAGTTAAACATATTTTTAAAAAAACTGCATAGTGAAATTAAACACAAGTGTCAACTCAGTGTATGCTGTTAATATGTAAGATAAATGTACAGTGTTTTCCAGAGGTCAGTTTTTTGTTTTTGTCCAGTGATAGCTGCATGCCTTACTGCTCCACCACACCATCTCAGATCCCCCAATTCAGCCTGTCAAAAGGCATTGGTAATGTCTGCATCACACAATTTTGCCTACCATACATTTATCTACATTCATAATGAGTCCAACTGCAAACTGCATAGACCAAGATGTCAGTGCATAATACAATGGCAGATCTGGGTTTATGAAGTTTGTTAAGAGCAGTCAGTGAAACAAGATAGACCCTGATTTGACAATGCATTCCATTGTTTTTTGTTAACCTTGGCATTTAGTTTAGTTTCTCTTGGCATTGAGGTCATTGAGGTCAGTTTTATCTTGATGGTGTGGAATACAGGGGAGCTTTTGGTAGGACCCCATTGGCATTGAGGTCAGTTTTATCTTGATGGTGTGGAATACAGGGGAGCTTTTGGTAGGACCCCATTGGCATTGAGGTCAGTTTTATCTTGATGGTGTGGAATACAGGGGAGCTTTTGGTAGGACCCCATTGGCATTGAGGTCAGTTTTATCTTGATGGTGTGGAATACAGGGGAGCTTTTGGTAGGACCCCATTGGCATTGAGGTCAGTTTTATCTTGATGGTGTGGAATACAGGGGAGCTTTTGGTAGGACCCCATTGGCATTGAGGGTGTTGATATAAGGTTCAGGTTTGTTTTTAAGATTTTGATTATGACTAATAGGAAAGAACTATGCATTAAACTTTCACTGCTGTGTGGTAATAGGGATATGCCAGGTTGTATTTAATACTTTTCATCGCAGTTTTACTTATTTTTTATTATTTAGAGGGAAAAGTTTGAGGATAAAATTTAAAGTTTGCTTTTTGTAGACAGCAGGTCAAAGTTTTTTTAAATTAGAGTTATTGCCCTTTTTGTTTTATTACTTTGTGCATTGTATGACACAATCTTGTAAGCAAAACTAGTCCTGCAGTTTTTAACTCGGCTGGTGATAGACCAGGAGAGTTTGTCGGATGGTCTTATTTCCGTCTTCCATATGCCATCCATTTATTAGCAGAAGTTTGTTACTGCTACTCCTACACTGCATGGTCATATCAGTATGCCTAGTTGGTCCTAAATGAAAATGGTCTTGCTGCATGGTCATATCAGTATGTCTAGTTGGTCCTAAATGAAAATGGTCCTGCTACTCCTACACTGCATGGTCATATCAGTATGTCTAGTTGGTCCTAAATGAAAATGGTCCTGCTGCAAAAATCTTATTGCTACTTCTGCTGAGCAGAAATTCATACTGACATGGAGTTTTCACCAGAAATTCATACTGACATGGGGTATTCACCAGAAATTCATACTGACATGGGGTATTCACCAGAAGACTTTTTTTGCCTAATTGGTACTAGATGAAGACAGCAATGCATGCACATCCAGTATGATCATCACAGTGGTCATTTTGAAAATCTTGTTAACACTGCTTCAACTGAATTGATGGTCATCTCAACATGGTGGTTTTCACTGAAAGATTTCTTATGATGTCCAGTTGGTCCTAAATGAAAATGGTGCCAGACTTGCAACCAACTTCTTGACCACAGTAGCTATTTTATGAATCTTGTTATCGCTGATGAATATCACAGTGGTGCAGCATTCATAATATAAAAGGAAGAAAAGGTCTTGAATTTCAGGAATTCTTTTCGGCCATTAGAACATCAGTCCCTTAGAGGGATGGAGTGCCATGAATTGGTAGATACTATTGACATCTTTTAAAGATGCACACAATGACAAATCTCTTTGCAGATTTTGTAAGAGTCATTTAGCTTAATGCATTGTTTGACATAATCTCTTTAGTACAACTATTCCTGCAGTTTCTTATGGATTGCCATGAAATTTTATAAATATTATGTTCACCATGTGAAGGTATGCATTTGAGTTTAAAGTTTGTATTTAAGGTTTGTTATGTGTAGAGAGCAGGTTCAAGAGCTTGTTTGTTTTCAGTTATGTACCTACACATAAATTGTGCATTTCAGTTCACATATAGGTCTATTTAGAAGGATTTTCCTGCCATTATTTTTCTTGTTAAAACATTTTTTACTTTCCTTCTTACACTTTGTAGTGGAAATTATGTGATTGCTGCCATCAGACCAAAGTTTTAAAATTCATTTTCATTGTTACTTTAAGCTCAACTTTTTGATTGCTTTCAGAGGACACTAAGCTTTTTCATACAAGCCACTGCAAATATGAAAGGAATGTATGTGCCTGTACATATTTCTTTCCATCCATTAAATTTTATATATGTTCTGCTCATATTTTTCAAAATTAAAACTCGAAATAGTACAATAATATACTTCTGGTACAAGACATACTGTTGGTACAATCAAACACTGAAAATATGTGGTTTATACTCTTGCGTGGTAGGATAGCATAGATGCCATGCGTGGGAAGTAGAATAACATAGATGTCATGTTTGGAAATAGAATAACATAGATGCCAAGCTTGGAAGAAAAATAGCATAGATGCCGTGCTTGGGAAGTAGAATAGCATAGATGCCATGCTTGGGAAGTACAATAACATAGATGCCATGCTTGGGAAGTAGAATAGCATAGATGCCATGCATGGGAAGTAGAATAACATACATGCCATTGTTACGTGTACGCTCGTGCAAATGTAACAAAAGAAAAGAGTGAAGTCAACAAGCTTTGTAAATTTTAACAAAGTTTATTTCCTATAGAAAACAAGAAAAAATATGAAATAGGACTTATGGTTTGTGAATATAGTCCAAAAATTAATCCTAGAATTGAAAAATATAAGTCCTATTACTAAACAGTTCTAATTGAATCCAGGTTGAAATCTCTGTGAAGTTCCAATATGGAAGACGATGACGTCAGATCAGGTCGTTGTTCTGATGGCAACAATTCCTCATTGAAACACAATTTATAATGTTCTGTTTAGAATTCCAGAATAAATTTCCACTGAATATCTTTTGTCCCAGAAATTTTATAAAAAAGAGCACTTGTATAGTTTTCTAGAGAATAAATTATTAAATTCCAAGAAATAGATGAACTTCAGAACAAGCTGGCATCAACAATAGAAACACCTTGAGCTCTGAGGTGTAGGAATATGACTGAACCAGAAAACACTGAGATTGAGAATTAAACCCTCAATTTTAGATCACATGGTGGCCCACGTGGTCACCCAGATGGAACAACGCAGTAAAAGCGCATAGCCGATAGACACGTAAGCCTTGAAAGAACTTGACGAATCTTACTATAAGATTCAATAAAAAAAAATGTTTACAAATTAGAGCTATCACACAAGCAGAACATGACCTTGGTAATAGCCAATCATTTTAGCTTAGTGTTTACAAAACATCTCAACCAAAGTGAGCTAAAAATACTGATAATGTAATACCTTTTACGTTCAAATCAGGTCAAAACAGAGAAGGATTATTCAAAAATAGTCAAATCCTGTGAAAATTATCATTATAATAAAATGTAATGAAACAAAAATAAAATAAAAAAAGAATTTTAAAACTAACACACAAGTAATTAAATTACATACATGTAACACCATGCTTGGGAAGTAGAATAGCATAGATGGCATGTTTGGAAGTAGAATAGTATAGATGCCATGCTTGGGAAGTAGAATAACATAGATGCCATGCTTGGGAAGTAGAATAACATAGATGCCACACTTGGAAGTAGAATAACATAGATGCCATGCTTGGGAAGTAGAATAACATAGATGCCATACTTGGAAGTAGAATAACATAGATGCCATGCTTGGGAAGTAGAATAACATAGATGCCACACTTGGAAGTAGAATAACATAGATGCCATGCTTGGGAAGTAGAATAACATAGACGGCATGTTTGGAAGTAGAATAACATAGATGCCGTACTTGGAAGAAGAATAGCATATAGCTAAGATGCCATGTTTGGAAATAGAATGGCAAAGATTTCATCGTTGGAAGTCGAATAGCATAGATGCCATGTTTGGAAATAAAAGAGCAAAGATTCCATTGTTGGAAGTAGAATAGGGTAAGTGCCATGCTTGGAAGTGAAATAGCAAACACCATGCTTGGAAATTTGAAATAGAATAGCATAGATGCCATGCTTTAAGTATGTGTTCATGTAAATTCTTTTGGGTTTTTACAGGAAATACTACAAATACATTTTGACAAGAAACTTTGAGGCCCTGAATACCCGTGGCAATCAGGTGTCTCTGCTTAACATTATGATGGATTTGAAGAAGTGCTGTAACCACCCATACCTCTTCCCCACTGCAGCAAGTGTGAGTAGAAATTCTTTCATATTCTTATTTTTTTGTGAGAGATGGAGAAAGACAGATTACTTGTGGTTGATACCTTGTGTCTGTTTATTCAAAGTCATTATGCCTTTGATGTTGTAAATATCTTTATATTTTTGTTCGTTTTAATATACTTGCACTTTGGGCAGATGAGCTTAGGTCAAGTTCATGCAACCCTCTTGCATTTGGCTCTAATATAGGATTTTGTGTTCTCATGCAGTAAGTACAGTAGTCCCCCTCTTGAACGGCCTCCCTGACCAGTGGCCATCCGCTTCTTATGGCCAGAATCCCTTGGCACCAATGAGTTTGGATTCAAAAGTACCCCTCAAAAATGGCCGCCCCTCTAACGCAACCAGCAGCCAGCATATTAGTACAAAAATGTAAAATGTTCCCCTCACAAGCAGCCACTTTTTATATCAAATGTATCCAGAACCAATAATTAATTCATGTCGTGATGTAAGTAATCAGATTTTCTCTATCTCTATCATCGATACATGTCTCCCAATGTAAAGTTTCTGTTACTGAAAGAAGTGTTGACTAAAGTACATGTAACGCTATGATTAATATTATATCATTGTCTATAAAAGCCGATGTTTACTGGAAATGGGCTCAACAATGTTATGATAGAGTTTTGGGCTTGACACATCTGTCAAGTTCTCTTTGATGGTTACAACCGGATGTAACTATAAAGATCATAACGGGGTCAGCATAGGCTGAAAATAGATTTTGTGCATTAGCATACACACAGAAATTAATCTTGAACAAAATAGGGTACCAGACAAAGACCGAAAGATCATGTGACAACACATTTATCGCTTTCTTTATGAAGAAGGCACTTGTCAACTCAACAAAAGATTTGTCTGCATAATTAAATCGCATACAGTGAGCAACATCTGAATAAATGATTACGAAACATTAACATGTCGTCACGTAAACAGACATGTATTATTTTAGAAGAATGTCGGTTATTCTACTCGACGACATGTGGGAAGGGGGGACTTGCCAAACAATTTTATGTAGAAAAGACTTGAATAAAACAATTTTATGTTGAAAAGACTAGAATAAACAACATCGTAACCGATAAGGAGGTTATTCAGCAGCAGTGGGAAAATGGAGCAAATGGAAAGAGAATTATATATGTACCAAGATTTAAATGACGTTTTTGAATGGTTTTGCAATGTGCATGACAACAATACAACCTTGCATATCACGCTTGCGCAAAGAATAAGAACTATTAATGTATATTCAGTTGAAATAACTCTATTATTATAACAAGAAGAGCCTTGTAATAATTAATGTTACTTTTAAACAAAGATATTAAATGAAGATATTAAATGCTTTGAAGTATGTAGCTTTCTTGCTACGTACATTACATATACTTCTTACAAAAAACTTAGTCCCCTTCTGGAAAGGACACCCATCTTATAAGGCCACTTTCCCAGTGCAGAAGGGGTGGCCATATAAGAGGGGGACCACTGTACTTTGGTTGTCAGTTTTTGAAAGCAATATAGCTAATTAAATAAGTCAGGTTTTCACAGATCTACTTCATCACTCATAAGATCTGGTCTGTGTTAGTAAACATCAGAAAATTAGTTCTCATTTCCAGCTTGTTCAGTATTCTGAGATAAGTAAAATGTTTTTTGTTTGGAATGGAAAAGAGGGATATAGACAATCTGGGTTTAATATACATCTGAACTTTTCATGGATATTGTACCCTACCCTATCAAATACCTTATAAGATGAGTCCAACTGCAAACTGTACAGACCCATGTGTGCCGTTGCATAATGTGCCAGCAGGTTTGGGTCTGTGCAGTTTGTAAGGAGTAATCTGTAGAACAACCAACATAGACCCTGATCTGTAGTTGCATTACGCCATGGCAGATCAGGATTTTTGTTGTTTGCAGTTTGACATGACATATAAGTGAGTATATACGGTACCTGGACATACAGTTAGATGTTGAATATATACGGTACCTGGACATACAATTAGATGTTAAATATATACGGTACCTGGACATACAATTAGATGTTGAATATATACGATACCTGGACATACAGTTAGATGTTGAATATATACGGTACCTGTACCTGGACATACAATTAGATGTTGAATATATACGATACCTGGACATACAGTTAGATGTTGAATATATACGGTACCTGTACCTGGACATAAAATTAGATGTTGAATATATATGATACCTGGACATACAGTTAGATGTTGAATATATACGGTACCTGGACATACAGTTAGATGTTGAATATATACGGTACCTGGACATACAGTTAGATGTTGAATATATACGGTACCTGGACGAACAGTTAGATGTTGAATATATACAGTACCTGGACGTACAGTTAGATGTTGAATATATACGGTACCTGGACGTGCAATTAGATGTTGAATATATACGGTACCTGGACATGGAATTAGATGTTGAATATATACGGTACCTGGACATACAATTAGATGTTGAATATATACGGTACCTGGACATACAATTAGATGTTGAATATATACGGTACCTGGACATACAGTTAGACGTTGAATAGTTACCTTGTTATGCAAAGCAATGATTTCACAGATTTTGACTTGTTTTCCTTATTGAAAGACATGACATCTTCAGAAATTGAGAGTTAAATAAAACAAGTCTTTCAAAACTTTAAGTGATAAAAGTTTGCATCGTGTTTCACATCTTTAATTCTTGATACCTTTTTTAACTTGAAACTTCACACACACACACACACACACACACACACACACACACACACACACACACACACATATAAACACAAAGGATAGAACCATAATTAACATTACCTTTCAGTTGCATATTTATCTTCTCACCAATAAAATTGGGAGAGGATATGACTTTTGCCCATTTGGTGTTTGTTGTTCATATGTTTGATCATTTTCACACCTTTAATTTCCCCTTCAGTATCTTGGACCCAATTTCACCTACAATTGTAAAAGTTGGTATGTGGATGCATATCAACAAGAGTAACTCGGCCATATCAAAATGATGTCTCTGTGACCTAATTTTCGTATATATTAACCTTTTATTGTTGTCCATTTGTTACATCTGCAATATCTTCAATCCAGCATGTAAAATTTGTATGAAAGCATTTTAAGGAAAGTGACTTAACCATACAAAAACTTGGACGTTGTGACTCAGTTTTCACATCTTAATGAGTTATATATCTTTAATCGTTGATTTTTACACTCTTTTTGTCTTGATTGCTAATTTACCTAAAGTCATGAAAATTAGTTACTAGATGTATCTCAACAAGAATAGGTGGATCCAGCAAAATTATGTCAATGTGACCTAAGTTTTACACGTTAATCAGCTTGCTTTTTAAGCCGTTTGGTCATAATACTCTCATTATTTTGCACCCTATTTACATGCAGTCCTGAAAATTGGTATGTGGAGAGTAACTCGCTCAAACCAATGCTTGTCACTGTGAGCTCATTTTCATTCTTGAATGACTTCATTATTTTCAGCAATCCATTCATTATGCTCTCTACTTCTTGGACAATATTTCAGCTACACTTGGACAATATTTCAGCTACACTCATTAAATTGACATATACATGCATCTTGAGAGAAACTCCACAGTTAAGCCATCCTCATATGGTTTACCATATTTACCGTATATATTGGGACACTGTATTTGTTAGAACACCATAAATTAATTTTAAAAGCAATTTTTTGTGCACTGTATGTTCTGGGACACAATGTTTTTCGAGTTGTAAGTTGTGGGACACCTTCTAAATCATTCGAAAATTAGATGTTGGAAAAAACTCCAACTGAAATTTTATTTTAAAAAATATAAAACTGTGTACTTGAGATAAAACTCTTTAATTCACTGCAGCATTATCTCATCAATACAACCCTTCTCCTGCACACATAAATCCATTCTTTCGGTGCATTAATATTTTTTTTTAGCTTTCTCATACTGTGAAAAATTGTTAGTGGCAAAGAAGCGGAAACTGCAGGGACTGAAGTCAGATTTTATAAAATTTGCACCAGCTTAATTTTCACACTTTTGACCCCCATCTTATCGTCAGTCCATCCAGAAATGCCATCAAAGTACACTAGAATTTCATCTATGTTAATGATCATATTGTCGGCAAAATCATCTGCTTCTCTTCTGGCTTTCACAAATTCATCACATGATTTTATTTTCTCCAAATATTCTGGGTTTCGCTGGGTCATCGATGTCCATGTAACTAGCACTGTATTGTGTCACTTTAAAAATTGTTCCATTGTTTCAATTTATTTTCAAAATACCTGTGAATACCTGTGAAAAGGAACCAAAGTTAGCTTCCATATCTCTGCCACCTTTGTATATTCAAAAAACAAAATAAATCGGCACACTTAAAATAAACCAAAGTTGGTGTCCGAGGTCAGCTTGCTTTGCAGTAAAATAACCTTTGTATTGATATCCTTTAAAAACAGATAAAACGGCTTCGAAGTATCAAAGTCGGCTTCTAGGTCAGCTTGCTTTGTAATAAAAATAACCTTTGTCTTTGATGTACTGTCAGTAAGTTCAAACAATGAGTTTACTGCTCGGTGCTAGTTGTGTTTATTCACCGCCCGGGCTACTGTGTGCTTGGCATCTGTAGTTATAATTAATACAAACGTGTACATATTATATACAGCAATAACTTGCTTTAATGATACTTCTGTAACCTGTGCTAGTGAAAAGATTGTCACTTGTACTCAAGTGAATGTGCTTTCAAATAATGATTTTTATTTGTGAGATATTGTCATATAGCTGACCTGGATATAATTAAATCTTTGTTATTTTGCACCTAACACCATGTCATACATGAATGGCAGTTGTCTTCAATATATTAGTTGATTATTTCCCTCTCATTTGCAAAATCATCTGCTTCTCATCTGGCTTTCACAAATTCATATGATTTTATTTTCTCCAAATTTTCTGGGCAACGCTGAGTCATCGATGTCCATGCAACTATCAATATATTGTGTCACTTTAAAATTTGTTCCATTGTTTCAATTTATTTTCAAAATTCCTGTGAATACCGGTGAAAAGTAACTGAAGTTAGCTTCCATATCTTGGCCGTCTTTGTATATTCCCCCCCCCCCATTGGGCATACTTAAAGAATCCAAAGTTGTCTTCCGATGTTGGCTTGCTTTGCAATAAAATAACCTTGTATTGATATCCTAAAAAAAAAAGAAAAAAAAAGGGGGCTTCAAACTATCCAAAGTCGGCTTCCAAGGTCAGCTTAGCAACCCCAGCTGATTTTTCAGTGTCATTTAGATTTAGTTGCTTTTAAAACACTGTTAAATGATAGATCTCATCTCAAGCAGCATAGAACAGTTTAAATTTTGAAAATATCTCTACTAGAAGTAAACTTATGACATTTTAAAGTTGCCAATTTTCTATCAATTTGCTCACCTTTTTCCTTATAATAATATTGTCACACGTGATAAATCCATGGCACCAGAAACAAAGGAAATTTGACATAAATTGATGTAATTTTGTTATTTTTAATGATAAATTCATAAAACTTTCCAGCTTTATGTAAAACAACATGCTGGACTCATATTTGCCATTATTAAAGATGTACGTTTACAACAGGGAAAGTTATTTCAAGAAAAATCTCACCAATATTTAAATTTTGTTTGTAATATTTTGTGTGCTAACACACACAGCAACATGTTAATATATGGTGTTAAATCAAAAATGTTTCTTTTCTCCGCAGCAAAACCATTCAAATAGAAATTTTAATAAAGTTAATGCTGGTAACTATGTATCAAATCCAAGGCTTTACTAATCATGGATTATGCATAAAATTTCAAGTTTAATTATTGTCATGGTAATTGGATAATCTCATATTTTACTTCCTACTTTAATATAAATGTCACCATTCTGTTGAAATAATCGAGTTGTAAATTGTTTTCATTGTTGATGAAACACATCATAGTCTGTAAAGTAGTTCTTCACACATCATTTAAAAGAATTTTTTTTGGTATTGTTTAAACGATTTGAACGAGAAAACTAAATTCGATGTTAACTGCGATATTGCATGGTTATGAAGAACGGTCGTCTCGACAAATTTTCAAAAGACGATCGCTTTTAAAATAAAAGAATATATGATAAATCTCGATTGAGAACCATGTATTTGTTAGCCACAAGTTGCAGACACTATATTATGGACATTTACTAATCGATATGGCATTAAACTACTGGTTACAAATGTTTGTTTACTAACATCATAATATATTCAAGATGGCGTCCATAGTACATGCTCAGCGAAGTACAAAAACTCAAAAGTCCTTACCTTTAAAGCAAAATCCGGCACACTAAATCTCTTTTGCGACAGACGTTTTATACATGAAATTAAAGATGAGAATATGTACAATCTAATGATGTGTTAGGAATGTTTAAAAACTTTGAGGATCACGTACGATCAGCACTTGAATTTGCATCACTATATCTTCAGCATGGCTTGTGATATTTTAATTCTTCAAATTCCACACTAACCATCATTCAATTTTCTGATTGGCTGGAAATTTTCATGAATATTCATAGTCATTAACCCGGTCGCATAATTTTCCAAATGAACCACACGTTACACACAGGTCAAGGCAGTATTGATTTTGCGCGGGAAGCGTAAATTACCTGTAATTTACTTTTCAACCTGCGATATAGTGTAAATCCAAATAAATAACACTAACAAGTAATACATATTTAGAAAGATTATTGGCTTTTATTTCATATATATTTTATATCAGTCTTTAATACAGAAAGTTACTAACATATGGAAAAAGTGCAGTGACCATGTAAAACTGGAACAATTCTACGGGATGTATGCCCTGCACTGGGGTTGCTAGTCAGCTTGCTTTGTAATAAAAATAACCTTTGTCTTTGATGTCCTGTCAGTAAGTTCAGAGAAGGAGTTCACTGCTCACTGCCAGTTGTGTTTATTCACCACTCGGGTTTCTATGTGCTTGGCATCTGTAGTTATAATTAATACAAAGGAGCATTGATGTTTGCGGGTAAATAGTATACACAGCAATAACTTGCCTTAATGATACTTTTGTTACCCGTGCTGGAGAAAAAGATTGTCACTTGCACTCAAGTGAATGTGTTTTCAAATAATGATGTTTATTTGCGAGATACTTCATACAGTAGACCTGGATATAATTCAGTCTTGGTTATTTTGCACCTAACACTGTGTCATTCATGAATGACAGTTGTCTTCAAGATATCGGTTGATTATTTCCATCTCGTTTGTGATTTTGTTGGATTCACTTTTCAGTCAGATAACAAATTCAAACCTTTGAGCACTACCAAACACGATTTGTTTCTCAGTGTTCATGTCAATGAACAACGTGGCATGTGTTATTGGACATAAGCGATACACACTACAGTATGGAAGCCTACGCTACATATACAGATTTCGTGGATACATTTTATTCTTTAATGCTCATGTTGAAAGAAAGGAATAAATTATAACAGTACAAGGTTAGTTTCTATCATTTTATTATCCAATAAGCATTTTGTTTATCTATTTTATTGCAACTTGCAATGAGAGGGGAGCACAAATGCAATACAAATTTATTTCGTTTCTTAAGTCTTGGGACATATGACCTAGGTGAAAAAAGTTTCACCATAAGTTCTGGGACAGGAAAAAAAATTATTATTTTATTGTGTACCAATATATACGGTAAATACAGTAGTACATATGGCATCATGCCACATAATGAAATATTTGCTTATTTGTTTGGCACATCCTAATATGTGAAACATAATCATACCAAAAATAGGTGTATTTGACCTAATTTTTGTGCTGTGGTGACTTCAGTTTATTTAACTTTTCATTTCTTCCATTATTCCTCTGCATCATTTGACTTCAGATTTGTTCTCAAAACAAACTGTCACCAAATAATATTTGTTTGTGCTAGTCATGCTTTCTGCAAGAAAAAAGACCTGAACTTTCTCAGGTTTGTTGTGACTGTGACATGTCACTGGCAGTATATATTTAGTTATTTGCTTGTTAAACCCTAGTTCACCTACACTCCTGAAATTAGTATCTGGATGAATCTTGGAGAGAGCAACTAAACCATATTAAAAGTAGATCACTGTGGCCCAGCTTACATGCTTGAGTGACTTTTGTATTTTAACTATCTGTTATTCTTTTAATATCATGGGCCATATTTATTCAACAATTGTAACATTTGGACCCTTTTAGGGGATAATGCCTGCCAAATTTTATTATTAGCCCAGGGACTAGTGTACATTCAAAACTTACTGTGCCAGGGATATCTTAGTTGTCCTAAAAGTTGTCCTTAAAAATGATCGTGCCTTCACGTTTGTGGTATATACCACATGTAAAACATGTGGTATCTTGTTGTGATGGTACTCATTTGAAATACTCAGTCGCCAATTGGATCTCATGTAATCTATTCCTGAGATAGCTTGAGATTGAATTCCATACCCAGAGAGTTGAGGGTATGCCCACCTTGAATTGCCTTTACAAGAACACTTTCACAATCATCTCTCAGAATTATCATGGCAGGATATCAACAGCTCTTACTTCAAAGAATAAAAAGAGATAGATCATCAACTATTGCTTGAGTTTAACTAGTTTCTGCACTGGCATCATCTGACAGGAGTTTGAGTATTCCTCTCACATTTTTCAGAGCCTGTATAAGTCATTGTGCTTGAAGTTCACCATAGTTTTGTTCCCTTACAGGAAGCACCCAGAATGCCTAATGGGGCATTTGAGGGTAATGCCCTAATCAAATCTTGTGGCAAGCTTGACCTGTTGTCCAAAATGCTACGAAGGCTAAAGGATGAAGGCCACAGGGTGCTTATTTTCTCTCAGGTAATGCTGTTCATTTTTTTTCCTTTGTAACCATGAATAAGTTATGTCTACAGCTGAAATGAAGGAATAAAAACAAGACTTTCATTAATATTTACTTGATAATGGGAGTTTAATGGGGAAAAAATCCCGGATTCATACCAATTTTTATGCACTTTTATTCGTGCTAAGACTGCATGTATATTGAGATAGATGTATATTGACGTGTAAATGTGCAGTACTATTCTATGCTTGGAAATTCTGCCTTGGAGGTCATTGAGATACATGTATATTGATGTGTAAATGTGTAGTACTATTCTATGCTTGGAAATTCTGCCTTGGAGGTCATTGAGATAGATGTATATTGATGTGTAAATGTGCAGTACTATTCTATGCTTGGAAATTCTGCCTTGGAGGTCATTGAGATACATGTTTATTGATGTGTAAATGTGCAATACTATTCTATGCTTGGAAATTATGCCTTGGAGGTCATTGAGATAGATGTTTAATGATGTGTAAATGTGCAGTACTATTCTATGCTTGGAAATTCTGCCTTGGAGGTCATTGAGATAGATGCATATTGATGTGTAAAATGTGCAGTACTATTCTATGCTTGGAAATGTGCAGTACTATTCTATGCTTGGAAATTCTGCATTGGAGGTCATTGAGATAGATGTATATTGATGTGTAATGTGCAGTACTATTCTATGCATGGAAATTCTGCATTGGAGGTCATTGAGATAGATGTATATTTCCCCGGTATAATGCTTTTGTTTTATCATTGTATGACAAATTTCATATTGGCTTTTTATATTTATGGGAATTTTATATTGGTTGATGGCTTCATGAATAATATCTAGTACTGCATCTAAAAATGCACTAATAAAAACAGTCTAAAACAAAGGATAAAGACAGTTTCTCTTGTATGGGCTTCTGTAATTCCATGCAATTCTTTTGGCAGTTATGGCTAACAGTATGCATTCAACTCATTTATAATGGTCAGAATGACAGTAATATTAAAACTGCCACCATGTTGTCCCATTGATTGCATTGCAAGAGTATATGGACTTCATCTTTCCTGCTGTTTCTTTATTTACTCTTTTAGTAAATTGTTTTAAACATTTATTTTGTTTATGGAAAGTTCTCCTTTTCATGCAGAATTTTTTTTATTAATAACATGAAATAAATGATGATTATTAGAATGATGCAGATGAAAGTAGCATGTTAATGTTCAAGTGCAACCATCCTTCTAGGGTTACACCAACTTTTGGCCTCTCTATTTCATTCCAAAAAATTTGCATTAGGAAAGATGGTAACAGTTTGTTTGATTAACAGAGAAAGAAAGGTATAAAATGCCTGAAGCCAATGTAAAAGAAGCTCTATTAAGTCATTTTTTAGGCTGTGTATATGAATACATTTTTTGATGTGGCAATGACACCTTTTGAAATGAACTCATGGGCTGAGCCAATCAAAGAAAATTTAAGAGATTTATTAACCTTTTAAATCATTTACCATAATGTTATTTCTTTTCCAATTATGTTTAATACATGTGTGATTTCAATGTTTTCAGTGATTAATATTCTTTATACTAATATCTTCCCAATTTTAAAGATGACCAGAGTGTTAGACATTTTGGAAGACTTCCTGGAACATGAAGGCTATAAATATGAAAGGATTGATGGTGGCATCACTGGTGCCTTGCGACAGGATGCTATTGACAGATTTAATAGTAAGTCATCAAATGACTCTAGGGTGTCTTGTGTGATAAACATATTTCTTGTTCTGTTTATTATGGAGGGGAAGAGCATTATTCATAATGTTATTATTTGTTTTCTGTCTTGATCATAATTTTATAAACTCTTGAATCAAATTCTGTCTCATTTTAAATTTCAGTTTTTATTTAAGTTGGAATATAACCTTGATTTCTACTGTTTGTGTTATTGATATATTAAACCAGTTGATTGCATAAGCCATTTAATTGATTTTAATGTTATGTATTCATTTTTAGCAGCTTTGACAGATCAGTATGTTTAGAAAGCAGAGATCTTTATTTTATGGCTGGGCCATAGCTGCCTTGTTTTTGTATATGAACAACTTGTGTAAGTGGAGAGATATTTGTATTGACTGTATTGTTTTTAGCTTTTCAGAGAACAGGTTTGCCTGTATAAAATATTTGTCCAATAAGGCACCTGGATTATGTCAAAAGAATTGTCCCACTTCAGGTCAGACTTGCCTCACATTCTTACGTCAAATTGTCATATGTTAAGTCACTAACCAATGAGATGTCAAATTTCAAAGTTTGATTGTACTTCTGTAATTAAGTTGCCAGAACTTCAATAACAAATAGTATTACATTGTTTTTTTCATAAATAATTGATTTTGGTTTTCGTTTTCAGCCCCTGGAGCAGAGCAGTTTTGTTTCCTCTTATCCACGCGAGCAGGAGGACTTGGAATCAACCTGGCATCTGCTGATACTGTCATCATTTATGACTCTGATTGGAATCCACACAATGATATTCAGGTTTGGAAGCCTATAGTTAAATAACTACTTGTTAGTCGGAGTTGATTTCTAATTGTTAAAAAACGGATATAATACATAATAACAGAAATGGCTCTATGAAACAAATAACCATTTTAGACCATTGTCTGTCATAACCATTTGTTTGTTTGGGAATGTTTAACTGTTTTATGCATATTTGTTCATCCCATCACATCAGGTCTGTCTCAAATTTGGTTTCTATTAAGCAAGTTTAGAATGATTTGGATTCTAACTAAATTTGGTACAAGGCTTCACATTAGAACAATATCGGTCAAGTAAGATTTTAACCATTTTCTGACAAAATGTCATGACATCATAGCCCCATACTTATTGCAAGCTCTGTACTGAGTTTTATAGCTCTGTTCTCTTAGAATTGAATCTAGTGAAATATAAAATATTTTACAACTAATCGAAGCATGTGCAACTATTCTTTTCCCTATGGTATTAGAGTTCCACACAAAATTCTTTGTGACTTGATTTATAAATCCATAGTCTTGTGCTTTCAGAACTGAAAATCAAGTGCTCTCTATATAGTTCATCATTCCATGTTTAATACGCAGGCCTTCAGCAGAGCTCACAGGATTGGCCAGTCTCGGCGTGTAATGATCTATCGGTTTGTTACAAGGAACTCTGTCGAGGAGAGAATTACTCAGGTGGCCAAGAGAAAGATGATGTTAACACACCTTGTTGTTCGTCCAGGTGTTGGCAATAAAAGCAATACCATGACCAAACAAGAACTAGATGACATCTTGAAATTTGGAACTGAGGATTTGTTCAAAGAAGCTGGAGGTGAGAAGCCTGCTTAAATCGTCTGTAAAAGAATAAAGATAAATATAAATTTAAATTGTTGACATTTTGATAATAATTGATTACGCATTGGTGAGTTAAATAGTCAGAGATAGAGAATCAACACATTTTAAACCCTGCAACCTAGAACATTCTAACAGTAGCTCTTACACATGACATATAAGTATTTAACAGAGAACTTTGAAGACACGGTGCCACAATTTTTGACTCTCAGCTGTCCTATCCTTTTGAAAGATTTTTCTTCACCTTGCTTTTGAAAACTAGATCATAATACACATGATGTTCATGTGAATTGGTGTAATGCTTTTTCATGGCAGCTTTGAAAGATTGGCAGTTTTTATACTAGATATAAATTATGATGCTGTATAAATAATGTTAGACTGGTTTAGTAATGAAACTGACTTAGAGAAATTTTCATTAGTTTTACACCATCCCAGTCTGTTATGGCATAAATTATTGCAAACCAAAATGTTCAGTTGTATTAAAACAAAACTTAAACAAAGGTCCTGTCGACAATGTTTAACAGATGATGAGTTGTTTTGGATAAAGTTCTGAATACTGTAAAGTCTCAGACTTTACAACTTCTTGCCTGTTACAGTTGATAGTGATAATCAAGGCTTTACTCTACATGCACTTTTCTCATCATAGATGATGAGAACCGGATTGTCTATGATGATAAGGCTATAGAGCAGTTGTTGGACCGGACTCAGGAGGGACAAGAGGAGAAGGAGATTGCAATGAATGACTACTTCAGCTCCTTCAAAGTGGCCAGTTACACCATCAAGGAGGGAGATGAGGTATGGCTTTGATTGATGGAGTTTTGTAATCTTGCCAGCGTTTTTGAGATCAGACTGTCATTAACACATGCATTATATTGGTACCTTTTGTTGATGCGGATTTTTTTATGGAGCACTGGTTTGAGATATGGTTTTAAAGCTACCTGACACAGAATAATTAATGTATTTTATTTAGATTATTTATCAAACAGAAAATAAGAAATGCCACAAATTACCTATTATCATTTTAGCACATTCATTGACAAACTTGAACAAATTAATGAACTGGTTATAAGTACCACAGAGAACAAAACTTGGTGTGCAGATTCATTGACAGATGTATAGAAATTTATTAACAAGTAACACATACCACAAAGTATGAATTGATCATGGTATAAAGGACTCATCTCCACCATACCATGGCATTGATGGTATGTGTATTTTGGTTGTGAATGGAGGAACCAGACCTGCCAACCCTCGCGATTTTGGTGTGAATTTCACAACTCTCAATAGTGATTCATGGATTCACACTGCATAAAATAATCATGAATTCCCAAATTCTTAATCAGCTTAAATCAGGAATAAAATAAATTTTATCCCATTAAGTGCTGGTCAAAATATCAGCAGTGGTCACTGATACCCATAACGGTCCTGTATTGCTAGTTATGATGTTAGTAGAACTATATCCAATTGTTACAGTGCCCTGTAGCAAGCATTGTAAGTATATAATCTGTATTTAGAACATAAGTTTTACAAATACTCGTGATTTTTAAAAAAATGGCACATGTACATACTCATGACAAATGTAAATTTTTTTAAAGCAAACACTAAATCAAGACAGCTTTTTCGAATGTAGGAATTTTTGAGATATTGAAAGATTATCATGTATCATAATTTGCTTGAGTTCATATTTTTCTGTACATGTGCTGACAACACTAATCGCCAACTGTTTGATGTTTCATCTTCTGGATTAGTACCATTTTGCAATTAAGTTTACACTGCAGTTAAAATGTTTTCACCTCCAAGGATTCCACAAATAGTGATGTGTAGATTGGAGTACACCAAAAATTGGCATTACATTCAGCCATCAAACATCCATGTACATTATGCTTTTCATATAGTAGTGTGCCACGAATTTTAGAATATTATTATATAGTACATGTATGACAGATAAATTGTAAGCAATGATATGAGCCCCTGTGGGCATGTGGCAGAACGATGTGAAAAGTACACTGTTAGCAAAAAGCATATAGATATTGGGAACATTAAGAGCACCCCCAGCAGATTTCAGCTCTGGAGTACTAAGCAACCTACTCAAGTCCTGCAAGCTACCAGTGCTGAAGCATTGTTTGTGAGTTTTCTTGTTGAACATAACCTGCATTTCTCATTCGAGATCAGCAACATCGATAGTTAAAGAGACTTTCCTGTTGTGAGGAAAATTAAGACAAACTTTAGTGCCGCTTAGGTGCTGAAAATTTGCAACAATTTTAGTCACCAAGATTAACCAGCAGGCAAGAAGCCTAAACTGTTTTGGTAACAAGTTTACCATAGCCCAATTGAAGAAGTTCAAGTCTGTCATAGCATCATCTCAGGGCTGTTCCATTAAAACATACATGGGACCCAGGGAATGCACTTTTAAAGTGGGGTACTCACCCATAGATGCAATTTAGAAATTTCTTAAAATTTTAAATGAACTCTGTGAAATCAAAGTAACCCTGCATATATTTTTAAAAAGCGGCCTTCCCTGGGTTCTGCGTATGTTTAAATGGAATAGCCCTCATGACAAATAGCTTGAAGTTTGTGTATATCAGTAAATTTGGCTGCAAATAAATTTGTAAATGCAATCAGTGTAAACAATATGTTTCAGTTTTATTTTGGGATTTTCATATAATGCAGTACTGACCACCAAAGTGGATGGAGCTAGTGTCACGGTAGAATTTGTCGCTAATTGTGTTCAAAATTCATTAATTTTTATCGCTCTTGTCACTCTTGTCAGAAGTTTGGAGGGTTGGCAGGTCTGAGGAAAATTAATTGTTTTGAGATGCCTTTATCTGGCTGAACATTTTCATCAGTCTCGGAACTTTCTGGATATAAATGAGTGAAAGGTCAAGGTACAATGTGTAAAAAATGGCCGCCTATTAAGTTCATATTTTGATGTATTGTAAACACCAGATATTTTTCTTACCAGGATGAAGAGCCTGAGACTGAGATTCTAAAGCAGGAGGCTGAACATGCTGATCCTGCATACTGGGAGAAATTACTGCGTCATCACTATGAACAGCAACAGGAAGACTTGGCACGCACACTTGGCAAGGGCAAACGTATCAGGAAACAGGTCAACTACAATGATGCCATGAGTGGGCATGATGATGAAGCCTGGAAGGAGAGCATCTCAGACTTTGACTCAGATTTCAGTCAGTCAGGTTTGTAATCTATTTAGAGACAGAAGAAGACCTAGTAATATATACTTCGGCAAAGGAGTAAACATTTTCATCTACATTTTGTATTAACAGATGATTTAAAGGGGATGTTTTCTATTCATTTTGGGGTAATAGAATTTTCAGATCACCCCAGCAAATAATCTGTTTACAAAAATCTTTGTTTTAGAGCTTATGAAACACAAGATCATCTGAAATCAAACCATTGTTCACATTGATCTCATTTTTAATTAAACTTAATTACATGACTGTCTTTTTTTTGTTGCAGAACATGAAGATGAGGATGATGATGACTTTAATGAACAGAAAGAGCGTAAGTTTTCTAAAGTCGTTGTTTATTATCCCAGTGGTATGTTATACAGGGGTGGTTACAGCTATTACTAAATTATCTGTCTTTATGTCCGTAACCTGTCTCTATCCCTCTGTGAACGTTTTTGTTTTCGGAGCATTACAACATTAAAAGTGTCTCTACAGAATATTGATGTTTGCTATTCACAGTTCAGTTTGAAATGGTTTTATATGTTTTTGTTCATTATCTGTTCATCCATCCATGCATCCATCATCCTCGTTTGAATTTATGGCAAAACCCTTAAAACCATTAAAGTATCTCTTTGAGGCTGGGAGACATCAGACATGGAGTCCAGATGTACCTGGGAGACATCAGACATAGAGTCCAGATGTACTTGGGAGACATCAGACATGGAGTCCAGATGTACCTGGGAGACATCAGACTAGGAATCCAGATTTACCTTTTGCTAATCATGCTTCTTCTCTTTCAGTATTTTTTAAGATTTCCACCTGTTCATCTATCTGTTAGTCATTTTACACTTTATTTCTGCGGTATAACTCCAAAACCATTCAAGATAATATCTCCATGAAATTTGGTACACAGACTCTATGTCTTCTGCTATCAATAAATCATCAGTTCCATATTTTTTTAATTTGTTTTCCTTTGTTCATGCACCTCTCTATTATCCACACATGTTTCTCTGGAAAAACTCCAAAATAGGTGAAGATATCTCTTAAAGTTTCTTTGCATATTAGTGATGGTGATGTGCATTTTGCAATTTACATTTTGTCAAGTTCAATGATTTCAGCCTTTTAGGTCTGTTCATCATTCATCCACCATTCACACTTTAATTTCAGGAGTAACATTTCATGATACCCTATAACACTTTGCTAAATATTTTGTAAATATAAAAATCTTCATACATATGAATCTTTGACAAATCATTCTGTTGCTTAGTAGACATAGTAATGGTATGGAGGATGTAGATGACTCCATCATCTAGGGAATATGTATTACACACTGCCATCATATCACCCATCTAAACATAAACATTTTCATTTCTGGAGCATAACTTTCAGACTTTTCAAGATATTTCCTCTAACATGGTACACATTTCCACTAACATGGTACACATTTCAGGTAATTTGCGTAGAGGTGCCTTATGATATTTAGAATTTCTCATATTCAACATCTTTGATGTTGCCATGGAAATAAAGTATAGCATAAGTAACATTGAAAGTGATGTACCATAGAATACTAGTATAAGAAGTATACAATTTTGAGCATTGGACCATAGGATACTTTCATTAGAAGTCTTGCATAAGTAGGGGACCAGAGGGAATACCATAGTTCTTCAAATAACGTGGGGGAGGTGCAATTTACAATGCGGGGAGGGGCCATTGAATACTGTACGTCACTGACAGAAACTGTTAGTAAATTAAGTTGTTTTGATATTTCTAACAGTCATTGTACTAGTGTACTGTTT
>JAECUM010011442.1:0-78819 GCA_016617855.1 Megalonaias nervosa | reverse complement strand
GCTATTTGATAAATTTAATGAGAACTTCACTGAGACAATTAATAGCATTAAAAACTTTAACGATTTAGCTAATTTTGCTGCTATGAGTTTTGTTCAGAGGGATAAATTCTTAAAGCCTGATCATCAAAATATCATTAAATCCCGTGAACAATGGCAAAGATTAATATACCGCATACGTGCTGACGTTGAGCAGATTAAAATAGATGATGAAATATACAGAGATTATAATAGGAGTTTTAATCATTTCGTTGATTTAACAAAGAAAGAAGCAAGACAAGAAAGAGAAGAAGCAAGAGAACGGAAAGAACGAGAAAAAGAAGAAGCAAGAGAACAGAAAGAACGAGAAAAAGAAGAAGCAAGAGAACGGAAAGAACGAGAAAAAGAAGAAGCAAGAGAACAGAAAGAACGAGAAAGAGAAGAAGCAAGAGAACAGAAAGAACGAGAAAAAGAAGAAGCAAGAGAACGGAAAGAACGAGAAAAAGAAGAAGCAAAAGAACGGAAAGAACGAGAAAAAGAAGAAGCAAAAGAACGGAAAAAACGAGAAAAAGAAGAAGCAAAACAAGATGATCCTGAAACAACATCGAAATCACAATCATCATTATCATTACAACCACCATTAAGATCATCACCACCAATGACAAGGGGAACAGCAAAAAGAATACAAGAAAAAAAAAAAATCAGTATGGTCGCCAGCCTCACTGAAAATTCTGAAAGAACAACAATCATCTCCATCACCAAGTGAACAGTATCTAACTAGGGAGGAGGAAATTGACAATTTACTTGAAATTATTGACGTAAATAAAAGAGTACTAGAATCACAGTTAAATGCTAACGTAAATATCAAAGACTTGAGTCATTTTGTTCTTCCAATAAAAGAATCTAAAAGAAGATTAATTAAATTAGGATACCCAGAATCTGAAATTGATAAAATTATTCCAAAATCTTATTTTGTATTTACTGGAGAAGGTCTCTCTACCGGAGGTAATTTTACTCTATGTCCAAATAACGTTATCTCTGACGTTGATCGACTAGAAATCCTCATCGGAGGAAACGAGCTGGTAATAATTCTCCAGAAATAATTAATGAAGTAGCTGATATTTGCAGACGGTTATTTACTGGCGGTATCATGGACGTTGATGTTTATCAGTCTCTTATTAATGAAATTGCCGATGACTACTACAGTGACTAAGTACGTAATTAAATACAATTACTATAATAAAATGATCGTATATAGTACTCACCGTGGACCAACTATGGTCAGGGTAATAAATTCACGATTACCAGTATACAAAACAACCTACGGAGATGGACTAGGTGATGTTGTTCAGGGTCTATTTAGAAGGATAGCCCCAAAAGCAATACCGATCGCAAAGCAACTGGGAATGAAAGCTATTGATGTTGTTCGTGAAAAAGGTATTGGTGCTATGGGTAATCTCGCTGGTAAAGCATTTTCAGCGATCAAAGATAGACTAACACGATTAATACGACGAAAACCTCAACCTGTAAAATTACCTAGTACTGAAGTAATGCCTGCAAATGTCAGTAAAATAATAAATCAAGTTGCTAATCAAAAACTATCAGAGTTGGCTGATGTACCAATGTCAGAAAAAGAAAAAAATATAACCGCTAGTCTGATAGCAGGAAGTGGTCTCACTTCCCGAAGTGGTCTTCGTTTTAGACGATAATAATTATAATAAAGATGTTCAAGCGTATATCTGATCCAGCATTTGACATGGACGCACCAGTACTTAAAGATGAGTCTGTGCGTGATTATCAATATTATTCTTATGATGCTCGAATTCCAGATCAACGTGGACGAATTGAACTACAGGTTCAGGATACAAGTAGGTATTTTCTACCCGCTGAGGCTTTTATTGAAGTAGAAGGTGAAATTTTAAATAACGCTGCTCCTGCAGCACCAGTAGAATATGGAGCTAATATTATTGTTGGTTTTGTTAATAATGGTATTATGGCGTTATTTGACAGCGCTACGTACATGATTGACGGAAAAAATATTGAATCAATTCAGAAAGACGTCGACGTCGCCACAACGATATTGGGTCTTGCTAGATACAGCGATGATTATTCAAGATCGGCTGGCCCGTCAATGATGTTTGCAAAGGATACAACTGATTTTCCAGAAAGTAGAAACGTTAATGTAGGTGATGTGAGAGCTGCAGGAGGAGCTGCAGATGCACCTGCAGTATTATCGATGAATGCAAATTTTAATTTAGGATTTGCAGTTCGTAAATCAATGTTAAAAGGTAATAGGAGAGCATTTTCATGTGCAATTCCACTTTCACATATATTTGGATTCTGTAGAAATGTCAGGAAAGTCATCTTTGGAGCTAAGCATACAGTTGTACTTGTACGAAAAGCAACCGATAATGATGTAATCTGGCGACCTGGTGTAGTTGATGCTGGTAGAGTAATTCTTACGAAGCTTTCATTATGGATGCCGGTGATGACTCCATCAATATCTCAAGAAGATCGGTTACTTGCTTTTATGAGTCAAGGTGGTAAATCAGCGTTGTCATGGTTAACGATGACCACAGATGCTATCCAGAGTAATATTAATGGTTTATTTACATGGCAAATAGCTTCTCAGCAAGGTGTTTCTGCACCGCGACATATATTTATTGTGCTTCAAAATGCTGCACGAGTAAACGATCAAGATGAAAGCATAATGATATTTGACAAACTTGGTGTTTCCGAGGTTTCTTTAAGGATAAATGGACATCAAGAACCATCCGAGAATATATTGTTGAGTTTCGATCAAAATCATGTAGCACGTGCATATCATCGATTAATGACGTTCATGGGACGTGATCAAAATATTGATACTAGTTTACAAATATCACAGTTAGATTTTACAACTTTATATCCGATTTATTACTTTTCTCTAGAACATTTAGATTTAACCAGACAGTCAGTAGTTGATATACATTTTCGAGCTCATGTTGATAGAGATATTGGAGCTGTCCCTAATTACAGAGCAATTGCTGTTATACTCAGCGATAAATCGATGTTACTTGAAGGTGCTGGTGGACGAATGAGAGTCGTTGATGCGCCAGTAGAAAACATGTAATTAGATCGTTTATGAATATTATACTGTCGTATAATCACGTTAATGTTAGTCTGACTCCTGGTCAGATTAAAAGGATACAATCAGCATCAAAAAATATCTGTGGATTAAAAATATCGCTAAAGAAAGATCAGATGAGCGGTTCAAATAAATTATCTCTTACAGAACGTCAGCTCGGGCATTTCAATGAAGCCAAAAAATCAAATAAAGGTATAAAACTTAATCTTTCTGCGGGTGCCATTAAAGATATTATTAAGACGGGTGGTATATTTCCACTTCTTGCTGCTATACCAGCATTAATAGCCGCTGCAGCCCCAGCTGTTGCAAAAGCAGCTGCATTAGGCGCTGTTGGAACTGCTGCTGGAATGGCATTAAAGAAAGCAACAGGAAAGGGAATCAAAAAAAAGGGAAGGGGTCTAAGATTACCAGGGACTCCACATTCATGGTACGGAAAAGGCCTAAGATTACCAGGGACAGTTTACTAATATCTCCTATGTCCAATTTTGATTTACTAGATGCTGCTAAAAAATTAAAAATAAAAAACTTCAGAGGTGTTTTCATGCGTGATCAATTACCAAAACAACCAAATAATATTGAAACAGGTATTATTAATCTCGATGAAAATTCTGGTCCAGGCACGCATTGGGTCGCTTATGCAATTGATCCACGTGGAATTATTTATTTTGATTCATATGGACTAGCTCCACCAAAAGAATTCTTAAAGTATATTAGCGGCTATCAAAGTATTCCAATATGGTATTCAACATTACCTACACAAACATTAACCGATCCACCAATATGTGGTCGAGAAGTACTTAACGTACTTGATGCTATATCAAAATCAACAAAACCACCCCACAAAGTTGTACATGAATATACTACGACGTCACATTTAAACAGACATTATTAATATAATGGTAGATATTTATGGAAGATCTTCTCGTGGTAAAGGTCATCAGCAAGTTGATTTATCTAAATACGCAACTCTCGATCAGCTCAGAAATGAAATTGATGATTTATTAAACATAACCAGTGTGGATCAAAATGAAGTAGTTGTTTTTCAGGATAAGGAAGGACGATTAAAAACTAGTAATATACAACTACCAGATGTACTTATACGAGTTCCTAATGCGGTTGTTAATAATATAGTTACTTTTACTGATCAGGGTAAAATACAAGATTCCGGTACGTCAGTCAGTGATTATATTAAGAAAGCTGGTGATTCATTTACAGGTTCAATTATTATGAATCAAAATAAAATTATAGACCTTGGAAACCCAACCGCAGATACAGACGCCGCAACAAGGAAATATGTCGATGATCAAGAATCTAAGTACGTATTGGCCAATGGCGGTATAATGCGTGCATTTCTCAACATGAATAATAATGGCATTAATAATCTTAGGACACCGGAATATGATTTTGATGCTACAACGAAGAAATATGTAGACGATAGCAACATTCCTATTTCAACTTCGTTAAAAACAATCGGTGATGAAATGACTACACTTAGTACTACTTTTTCCAAACATGTAGAAACGTTCTTAAATTTTCGTAGAAATGTAAACAAACCCATTAAAGAATTTTTTGGGGAACAACCAACCGTTGAAATAAAACTAGCCGACATTAACACGAAACTCAATGATATTGTCAGTGGAATACCTAGTATTGTTCAAAAAACTAATCTAATTAAAATTCCACACGGACAAATTAAAAATATCGTATATACAGTAGCATCAGGATCATCAACATGGACACCACAAAATAACACACTCGAACATACCGCAGAAGTAACTGGGTTATACAGGTTATCTATATACGATTCGGAAATTAATGCGGCAACTTCATTATCACCGAATGAATATCGTAATCCTCTATTGGTGATGCTAACCAAGAACATCAAAGAAATCTTTACGTTAATATCAACGGAAATACCTCCGAGACGTTACTGGTGGTGCCTAGAATTCGTAGCTGAAACTTAATTAAATGACGTTGTTAGTATAATGGATCAACCTCAGTCTCGCATCGACGTTCAACGTTACAGATGCAATCAGGTATGTGAGCGTCTGACTAAACTAAATAATTTTTTCGACTATTATAACACGAAAATAAAAAAATACAAAAGACGTATAATTGTCATCGATGTAGTTGTTTACTCGGTTTCTGCTGTTATTACTGGAACAGGATTATTATTATCAATGTTGACGATGACAGCACCTACTGTTATAACCATTATTGTTTCAGCATCAACGACTATTGCTGGAGTTCTCGGTATTATAACCAAAAAGATAGATACCTGTACAAATGCTAAATTGCACGATTATATGATTAAATTACATACAGTGGCAGATGCATGTTCTAAATTATCTTTGTATATTTCTTCGTGTGTCAGTGATGGTGAAATATCCGATACTGAATTCGCGATGATGATGAAAACCTATGATGACGCTTTTAAGGGGATCGCTAATGATTTTAACGAATTAAATAACAACAATAATAATAATGACAGACAGGGAGTTACTTCAGCAGATCGTTACTAATACAACTCCGTCAAAAACTACTATGATATCGTTAAGTTCGACCAATCCTGAGTTTAGTGTCAATTTTCCAATATCAATTCCTGCAAAAGAAATAGCATTAGCACAGTTACGGGTTTATTATAGCTGGCCCAATATTAGATCAAAATCATTTGGTGGACTACAGCCAAATAATTCATTAGTATTTGCTAATAAGAATAAACCAGATGGAACTCCTGATTGGCAAGTAGTTAGCTATTCCAACGGGTAGTTATCAAATAGAACAGATTAATGATGAGTTCCAACGCAGAATTAAATCTATTACAGGAAAAGAATCAAAAATAGCAATTACTGTCTACGAACCAACACTATCTGCGGTTATTGAAATAAATTCCCCTGATTATTCCGTAGATATTTATCAAAGTTCGATCAGATCCGTGTTAGGATGGCCTGATATTCCACCGGTTTATAATGGAGTTTCAGAACCAAAAATAGAAGAATTTAAAACGAGTGAAGAAAAATTCATTAAAGATCCAGAATATCGAGGAAAACAACCATGGAGTAATACAAGATTTGGATTTCCAAACGAAGATAGATATTACTTTACCGATTTTGACGGTAAAAGAATCCCCAAGTTGAATAAAGCATTATTTATTGTTAACACAGACACCAGGACGAAGATTAGTTACTATACTGTTGATGTAAGATTTATTAAACATTTTTTAGATACTCTTAAATCTGAATACGATAAAACGTTTAATGATTTAAGAAATTTACTTATTTCATTATCACAACATTATAATGAAAATGTAAAGCAGCAAATAATCGAGTCAATAAAACATTTAAATGGTATCTTGTTCGATTTATACATCGTCAATCGAAGTATTATAAACACCGCGACTAAACTCGATGGAAATCGTTACACAAATCCAGAATCTAAACAAGTATTTCTTAATCATTATAAAATAACAGAAAAAGATTTACAAACATTTGTTATACCAGATTTAAATAACGCTGAAATGAAGAAATCATTAAATGATCTTATTGAAGAACACTTTAAAAGAATATATGATTCATGGAAAAAAATAGCCCCACCACCGGTTATACTAAAACATAATAACAATCCCTTTGGTGCCGGACGTCATATATCGCCAGGCATTGTAAATATAACAACAACAATTGCAATCAATCTGGTATGTGACGTAATTGATGACAGTTATCAGGTAGATCTTTCAAAATCTAATCAGGCCCAACAGGGGTATATACTATATTCATTTAGCCCTAAAGATCCACCAGGGTGGTTAATTGTATCTGAACCAATTAACCCCGTGTACCTGCGAGTTCATAATCCATTTCTGACAAGAATAAATTTCAAACTCACTGACCAGGCAGGAAATATTTTGGATCTAAGACAAGAGTCTCTTAATATTAATTTGTATATACGCTCGTAGAAAGTCCGATTATTTAATCAGGGGACAAAAAAATAATCTGATGAGTAAATACATGAATAATAATCAATTTCTATGATTAAAGCAATTGTATATATAATAAAGCGAGATAACTCGGCTATCTCTCTCTGCGGAGTAAATTAAACGATTATTTCCCTTACTACTACGTCGTTACCTGTACAAACCCAGTTGTATATACGTGTATAGCGTATTAGTCCGTCTGTCTGTTACCTTAACGAACTATAACTTATACGTGCAAATTATTTTATGAATTTTGAAAAACTGAAGTATAGTTCTACATTCTATTAGTAATACAAGTTCTGTGAGACAGCACAAATATATTATATATACTTAAATTTAACTGTATTATTGATAAGAGAGCGATGGCCGAAGTGGTAAGACGGTTGGACGTAGATCGAAGTTGTGCAGACTCTCGTGTGTTCGAGTCTCCAAAAATGCTAAAGATATTATCTTGCATTTGGCGACTGATGCTATTTAATTGGGGGAACCCGGAGAATTTCCTCGATATCCACAACAGACAAAATACACTCTCCTATCATACACCCTTGAGGGGTGTACGTTTTACACTCCCGGGGTTTTGTATGGGGGGAGAGTGTACAAAATCTGTTGGACGTAGACAAGATTCCCCCGTCATCACCATTTGTATATATTCATGTTCATACAATCATAATCATCTGTATATAATCATCACCATCTGTATATAATCATCACCATTTGTATATAATCATCTGTATATAATCATCCTCAAAAAACAGTCCCCTGACCTTCTGATCCTGCTAAGATGTCATATGGCAACTTAGAGGTTCACATGGGGTTATGGGGACTACATTTTTTTAAATAATTATTCAGATACTGATATTATTTTTTATTTTAAAGAAATAATTATTATATAATGAACCAAGAAAACATTAATGATATTATTTCTGCTATTAAAAAATTAAAACATAACGGAATAAATCTATCTGATAATATCGATCCTGAAAAAATATTATGTGATTATGAAATATTAAAACAAAGAAAATTTGACAATAAATACACATTACCATCCAATTATAAATTTGTAAAATCAATTTATCAGTCTATGTTAGAATCCTTGGCGGTGGTAAATGAAAAGCAGGTAAAGCTATTTGCGCCTCTTGCACGTTCGATCGAAAATATCAGATCCGAACTGTCTCGTGAATATGAGAAAAAGAAGATCGTGGATAATCGTGTAATGCAATTAAGAAAAATTATGTTATTTGATTCTGTCAAAAGTGAGAGTGACACTGAGAGCAGCGACGGTGAAGGTACCCATGGCAAAATATAGAGTCAAACTATATACAGTATAAAAAAAATATTTATTTGTTTTTTGTTAGGAAGACAGAGTTAGATATATTCAAATATTACCCGCTGATCATATGTTTTCGAAAATGCTGATCTAGTAATATTATTTGCGACATATTGTACCGATCGTGGATTTATGCTAAAATATTTTGCAGCCGCATACATTGATGGAAAAGTTATTTCCCGTCCTGTTTCTGTATTTATGGATTTAATAGCTCTCCTTTTAAATACTCTACATTTTCCAGTATTTCCACGTGCAGTATTCTGACTCTGTGTAATAGCTTGCAGGTTAGATAACCGATTATTTTTGGGATCTCCATCAATGTGATCAACTACAAGTCCATTTTTAACGACCCCAAAATAACATTCAAATATGAATTTATGCGAGTAATAATATTGCGATATATGCTTGATGTTGGAATTTTAACATTATTGAAGGTGAGCGAGGCGATTATATCGTATAGTCCACAGAAGCAAGTTTGGTTACCAGAACCAAATAGATTTAATATTGATGATTCCAGGAAAGAATTCCCTAATCTTAATGAAGATGATATTATTAAAATTACTAATAATATACGTAAATGCAGAGACGAGCATGATGAGAAACTTGCAAAAGATCTTGGTAGAAAGATAATTGGTAAATTTACTCAAGGAGGAGCCTATGATAATAAAAGACATTGTACAAGATTAATTATGGACGATGCTGAACTCGATTTTATAATTGCTGATACAATAGAAAAAAACACATTTATAAATCGGAGTAATGTTTATTTATCAGACGGAACCAAACTAGGTACAATTGTGAGTTATCTTGATGGTGACTCACTGCAGTTTACTCATTTAAGATCATCTATGTTGGCATATGTTTCTATAAATCTACTGTCTATGATAAATAGATTTTCTCGTGATGCTGTCAGAGTCGCCACGTATTCGTTTTATATAAATAAAAAATATACGGATTTATTAAAACCGCTACTTGGTAATGGTGAATGGGGGTCATGGAGAATAAAACAAGAAAATATACTTAGTTATTCTGAATCTGCCGACGTTGAAATTAAGGAAATATATCACAAAAATAATAATCAGGTATCAAAGTCATCAGCACCATCTGTGTACGATCCTGTATCTAGACATAAAGCCGTTTATCTTAATGGATGCGGTGGTTCAGGTAAAACAACGCGCGTGATTAAATTATTCATGAACAATAATTCGGATATAATTGTTTTGACACCGACACATAAACTCGCCAGAGAGATAAAAGAGCGAGGAGTAAAATCGTGTACTTATCATAGTTTCTTTAGATGGTGTGGAGACACATGGACTCCTGAGCGAATGGGTGAGAAATATATACCTAAATATATTATATGGGACGAGATATGCACGGTGTCGTTAGAAATATTAAAAACATTTCTTGACTGGTTATTGACAAAGAATACTGCTATAATAATGTGCGGTGATCATGGTCAACCACCACCCTTTGTTGGACAATCTCCACATGAATGGCTGATGAATAACGTAGATTATTACGAGGGAATAAATGATGATCATAGAGCTATTGATGAACCGCTGAAGGAATTTAAAAGGTTAATCATACTACAACCAGACAGAGTACAATGTGAAATAATGCGAGGAGTAATTCCAGAGACTTCTATGAATGAATTTTGGACTTTATGGAATCCCGCTGATTTAATAGTTGCAAGTAGAAAGATAGTTCGTGATGAACTACAGGAGAAATTATTTATGTTACATAAAGAAAAGTTTTCAGATCTACCTGTAACATTATGTTATCGCCCAGCAGATACTCGACGACAGAATATTGATGTTGAAATTCCTGGTGGTGAAATACAGAATCTTGTCTTGAATGATATTATTTTAGTCGATATTAATGTCGTTGAGAATGCGCTGAGTATGAATAAATCACCGTGGACGTTAGGATATGCTATAACGATTCACTCATCACAGGGGTTAACTATTTCTGATGCAAATATCTGGATTATAGATGATCGGATCGAATGGTCGAATTTAGTTTATCTCGCAGTTTCTAGGGTCAGAAGAATATCTCAACTACATAGGGTTATTATTAATTTCAGAGAAAATAATGATCAGACTGTTAACAATGACGTAATAAGAAAAAAAACTATCTGGTTATAAGCAATGTGATAAAAAAAAATAAGCGTGACTTTGATATTGATGTTGAATTTATTATAAAACTAAAAACACAACAGAATAATAATTGTGCAAGTTGTAACTGTAATATGTTATGGCAATATTCGAATAATAATCCAAGACAATTTACCGTAGACAGAATTAATAGTGATCTTGGTCATATACGTGATAATGTGATGCTGACCTGTCTTGAATACAATCGACGTAGAGGTTCTGGTTATGTAATTGTATGTGGTGGTAATTGTGTGTCTTCAGGGATAACCTGTAATTGTTCACGTACAAATCCACGTTGAGGGGCTGTAGAATCTAATCTATAGATTGGAGGTCTACCAGTAGATCTAACTACACTAGAAATTGTATGTGTAGTCACGCTCCATATAGGATCGGTTGCTCTTTTTTTACCACCTTCAAGTTCGCCAGGTTCGTATAAATATCTTACAGTTACATTACCTAATACTGGTTGAGGTTGATGTCTGTCATCGCTACGGGGTATATATTTTTTGTGATCGCATTAGAAGGTTTCATGGAAGTTGAACGAGTAATTTCGTTATTTAATGCAGCTATCACACTTGGTAACCTTGCAACCCATTCACGAGATCTCTCACCGGATTTAAAGTCAGTAGATATTTCTTTTGCATATTGGTATCCAAATAACCGCTCTGCAAGTGTTCGATTAAATCGTTCAACAATTGCCTGATCACGATGAATTTCAGTATGTCCTCGTCTGATTTTAACGTTATGTTTTTTCATTAACGATAATACTGTACCAAGAAATTCTTTGCCAGGATCAACCTGTAATAACTGTGGCCATCGCAAAGGTCCCCGCTGATAAATTCGTTCAAACGCAGATGTAACTTCAGACGCTGTCTTTGTTGATAATGGTTCAGCTTCTTTATATCTACTTGCAACATCAACGACAGTTAATGCGTATTTGTATGTGCGTGACTGACGTTTACCAATTTTAATGGTATCGTGTGGTAAAAATAAAATATCTGCTTGATGAACCTCATTAGGGACGCTGACATCAAAATGTGAATATTGAATATTTTTAGGTGGTGGTAGATAAATTTGCCATATTGCCTGTCGTGCTAACCACGTTGCAGCAACAGAATGTGAGACTTTTGCTGCTTCAGATAATTTAGTAATAGCTGATTTACCTCTCCAATATCCTCTTGGGCTATAATAAATGGATTCCATTATAATATTTATATAATTAATTACCAGCCCCTAGCATTATTTTACCTTTCATGGCAGATTTTACTAGAAAACTAGCTAATTTATCTCTGACAGATTTATTAGGTATAGAATTTAATGCATGAATCAATTTTACATCTGCGAGATGCCTTTGTTGTAAATCTTTACTTTTATACGCAACATCATGAACATGACACGCTTTATCAATCTTATTTACTGGATGCTCTCCTGATCTTGGTTGATCTTGATCATCAAGTCGGATATCGAGTCGAGTTCCAGGACCACAATAATTATATCCTGGTAAGTGTTTTTCCCCCGGATATTTAGCCCACGGAGTTCCTGGTAATTTTCCTAATAAAGCGGCTATATCTCCACCTGTCTTTGTTTTAACAAATTTGTATTTCTTGGTACCACATTTTACACATTTGCCCGTCAGAGCACGTCGTTTATTTTTGTTGTTATTGTAGTTAATTCAGCAGTGGGTGTAGATGCTCTACACCGAACACAATATAGACTCATATTATTTATTATATGGATATAATTGACTTTTCGGCGACACGAAAACAGGAGCCAGTGAAACATCATCCAGCATTACCAAATTCGATAAGGATGATTATAATAGGTCCATCTGGATCGGGTAAAACACAACTATTATTAAATTTAATAATGCGGTGGTTAAAATGGAGTAAATTGTATTTAGTAGCACCATCCGTAGATGATCAACACTGTTACGAAGTACTTAAAGATTTTAATGAAAATGCAAAATTGCTGAATGAAAACGGTAATGATGTTGTTGACTTTATTACCGATATTGATGAGGCCCCATCTGTAGATGACCTAGATGGATTTATTAATAATTTAGTGGTGTACGATGACGTTATGTTGGACAGACAAACAAATCCAGCTAGAATATTTTCTCGAGGTAGACACAAGAATACAGATGTTATATACGTCACTCAGCGATATACACAAATACCTAAAGTGATCAGAGACAACTGCAATATTTTAGTAATGTTTAATGGAGTAGATAATTATACTTTACAGAATATTTATTATACTTGGTGTTCAGGGGATATGGATATGATGAAGTTCAAAAACTTTTTTACTCAAGCACAAGCTGTTCCGTTTGGATTTATTACAATAAATTTACATGATCCAAGATCCAGATATCGTATAGGTCTAGATAAAATCTTTGGTTAATTACAGCAGCAGGGCAGGGTGAACGACAAAAATTGAGTGACCCGGCGAGTAAACTAAACGCATTATAACATAAAAAACAAAAAAGTCAAAAATAAAATAATAAAAATGAGCTAATCCAAACGATTTATTATTCGTTTTTCAAACTATACGGTAATAATAAAAGTTAGGAGGTTCGGTTTAGCGTTATTGACCTTATTTTTCAGCCTCTGTAGGAACCTTTATTTTTGTAAAATAAGGTCTCAGACAAGTGGTCTGTTCACCTTCCCTGCTGCTAGACGTGATTTATGTTACACAGAGATATACACAAATTCCAAAAGTAATCAGAGACAACTGCAATATTTTGGTTGTGTTTAATGGCGTAGATAATCATACACTGCAAAATATTTATTATACTTGGTGTTCAGGCGACATGGACATGAACAAATTTAAAAATTTCTTTTCAAAAGCACAAGCTGCTCCATTTGGTTTTGTAACGATAAATTTACACGATCCTAGGTCAAGATATCGCAACGGACTTGATATAATTTTTGGATAAAAACCATAGCAGCAGGAAGGGTGGACGACAAAAATTAAGTGACCAGATTGTGAAAAAATCTGGTCAATTAAAGAAGTTTTTACTGTTAAAGCAAAAACTTCTTTTTTCAGCCTTCGTAGGAACCCTTAATTTTCAAAAATAAGGTCTCTACAAAGTTGTAGGGTCCACCCTTCCTGCTGCTCATTTAACTTAATTTATTAGAAGGTTTGTAGAGGTAGGGGCGGGGGTAGGGTGGGGTTAATTATTTTTATTTATACCCCTTCTTTTAAATCCTACCTTGTGTACATGAGATGGTAGTTGAGTTTAAAAATAGGTATGTAGGTGAGAGTAGGGACATTATAGATGGCTGTAGAGATTTTTATATTATACTAGAATTATAATGTGTTAAAGGGGCAATAAAGTTAGGTTTGTTGATAAAGGATTTAACATGCATTTTATAATGCCTCTTTTACATCTAAAGGTGTGGGGTCAGTTGGGTGGGGATATCATAGAAAGGGGTATAGATTTTAACTTTAAAAAGTGATCATAGTGCAATAAGGGGGTGGGGGCGGGCAGCAATGGTGTTTGTTTATGGATAAGTGACAAATTTTATTGATTTTTTTGTGCTTAGCCTACCTTGTGTGCTCGGGGTGACACTTTTTATTGAAACAGGTAGGGACGTTATGGATGGAAATGGATTTTTAATTTATTTATAAGAAGGATTATACGGGTCTGGGTTACCATTGTGGTTGTTAATTTTACTTAGAAGGGATTGATATCGTCTGTATCCTGTTGAGTAAGGTTTACTCTATAGGATTCAAGTGGAAATACTGAAAGTATTTTGGTTTTAGAAAATAGGAGGGTAAATTATGTATATTATAAAGGGAGGTAACTAAGCAGCCTTATAGAAGTGGCTAGATGTTTTCGACTTAATTTATAAGAGGGATCATTGAATGGTATGGGGTTTAGTGACTTTGGTTTTATTTCGAAGGGATAGATAACTGTTTGTTTGGTTTTTTTGTTGTCATGTAGACATTTGGTTAGTGGACAGTTGATAACTGGATGGTGGAATTTTAATAATTGGTATTGTTAGTTGAGAATTGCATGGTTTATAGTAAATAATTGGGTGATAGTAGATAAATCTGCTCTCTCTCTCTCTCTCTCTCTCTCTCTCAAATACATTCTATGCCTAGATTTAAATTCCAACTGTTAATAGCATATTGACCTGGGGGGTGTTAAAAGAAAGTCGCTCAGTGTATTTATCACTCAGAGATGGTTTTATTTAAATTTGTATCAAATTTGATGACTGACACTTTGACGTGTTATCTATGTTTAATTTGGATTGTATATTAGTGTTCTTTTCTCCATGACTGTGAGTTCTGTATAATTATATTTTGGCCTTGACCATGTCCAAAATCAGGTTCATTGTCTACCTGACCAGTAACTTTTCTTTCGGTAAACAAATATTACATAGTTAATATTTCATTACGAGTGTGGGTTAAATATTATGATTTTTATCTTAGTCTTGGTCAAGGACATTGGTATTCCCTATGGATGAATTTTTTGGACTAATTGGGATTTAATTCTCAATATTGTAAGTTCTTTTATTATTTTCACTTTGTATTTTATAGAAATAAATTATTTGTTGAATTTTACAAAACTTGTTGGTTTTCGCTCTTTTCTATTACTTAGTTTAAGACCAAAGTCGTAATAGACGCCATATTGAGCTCGCGCGCACACATAGACACACAAATTGACAGACAGACAAATTCCTCATTTTGAAATGTATGGCATCATACATTTTTGTTCGAGTGAAGACCGTGCCTCATTCACCACTGTTACAAAATATACGAGACAATATGGCGCCTTTGTTAAATTCCCTTTTGGCGCTCAAATCTTTTGACCCTACTAACACATGGCCTCCCCTTTCTTCTTCATGGGTATAAACTTAAATGCTCTATTACTTTTGTTCTGCATTTCAACTCTCTCTCTCTCTCTCTCTCTCTCTCTCTCTCTCTCTCTCTCTCTCTCTCACACACACACACACACACACACACACACACACACACACACACACTGTAGGGCAGACCAACACCTCATGCTACACTGTTACAAAAGATACGAACCTACATGATGCCTATATTAAATTCCCGTTTGGTACATTGAGCCTATTAACACATTCATTCCCCCACCCCCTCCTTGCACTCTGCTACCGAATTACTTATTGAATCAAGAAGATCTAACGGAATTCAAATCTGCAATGTAAGGGTGGACAAATATGCATTATATATTTGTATTATATATTTACTTTTTAATACAGAGAAGAAGATCGATCTTATGTTTTTATTAATGGATAAGCCACTGCTCATAACACTTTCGCCAAGTTAGACAGATCGGGAAAGAAGGACAGCTGAATAGACGGTTTTGCAAACATAGTCAACACCGCTCTTTTCAAATAAATTGATAAGATTTAGGCCGATATTCTTAGAAAAATTACGATGGGCAAGAGACTCTAGCCATTCAGATCTGCTTGAATATTTTTATATATTAGTTACATCTGAACCAATTGGGTTTCGAAAAGAAATACATCGCAAAGTGTGAACGCTTGAAATGTTGCTAAATTATGACTTGTGTGAAAACGCTATAACAAAGACTGTTGTTGTCTACTTTTAAGCATGTGTGTTATGATTTAATTTTTCATGAAGAAATTGTAACAAAGGTTATTTTGGCATTTTGGAATGCAGTTTAAACATTTATTTCTATTACGTTTATTACTACTATTTGTGGTAAGACCACTTCTACAAATCCTCATCATCACTATAACGAAACTGTATGTACTAAAATTCCATTGCATAACAAATGAATAAAAATGAGCATGAATTTCGTTGCCACGCGCAGAATTATCCGGTGTATATAGTTTCAGCCTTAGCGTTTTCAAAATGCTGAGTCCGGTTCACCCACCTCTTAACGTAGAAAGTACCGGCGGTGAGAAAGCGATATAGGATCCTACGACGCCCGTGCAAGTTGAGCATATGAAATTAGGAACCTTCATCAGCATGTTTCAATTTGCCGCGAAAGTTTACCATTCCACTCAAGTTTCATTGTGTGGGCCGACAAATTTCATGCGGTGAAAGTCTTAACGCCGCTCACATCAACCGGCAAAGTTCATGTAATGGCAGGCGCACAGGTTCTTTTACCGACAATGTTTTCAAACTTTAGAGCAGTTGTACACATTCGCGGCACATAATTTTATCGCTACGTGAAAATATCCCGAAAATTTCATATATTAAAACATTTGACAGGGTCCATTTTACGAAACTGTTCGGTGCTATCATAAAGTCTCGTGAATAACGTACACAATGGCGTCTGCTCCTTTGATTGGCTAATCATTCGGTTTGAGAAATATCTTCCCAACACCGACTCCCCATAATCAACAAATAATCACGAAAACGTAACAAAGCTATCAACCGAGACGTAAATACCAACAACACAGGCTAGGATTGATTTTTTTTTAAAAAAATGCTTCGTTTTATTCTGTTCTTGCTTTTTTATAACCTAAGAAGAGTCTAAAACATCCTAAATGACAATGTCTCTCTGGCTCCAGAAGTATATTTATCTCGCCGTCTGGATGTATGATTGTAAAACTGACTGTTAAACAGAGAGAGAGAGAGAGAGAGAGAGAGAGAGAGAGAGTGGGGTATAGTTCTTAATGTAATACTCACCCCCACCCTATGCCTAATATCTCTCAATATGAGTTCAGCATTTGATAAGCATCACAATGTGTACACTCCAGTTTTGTGCTGTTTGTTCGTAAGCTATATGGAAATGCACGTCAGGTCTTGTGGGTAAATTTTATTCATAGCAACAGTGCCAATTCGTAACCGGCCCTATTGTTTTAAAGACAGCATATTACATAGCAAAAAAACCTAACGCGTTACTTTTCCTGAAAGTAATGGGTTCAGTTTACAAAAAGTACCGCGTTACTTTTATAACAGGTGAGTTTTGAAGAAACAAAACTGCAAGTTTGAAACCTGTTGCCTGGTTAATGTAACGAGTTCTGCATTTTTCTCCAGTAGTTCAGAAACAAGCAAGAATTGCCACACAGGTGTTATTCGGTAGATTTAGCAGCACACGAAGAGAGGTTGTTGCACTGCTGTAATGTACATGGGATTCTAGTGCTGGCAATAGCTACAGCCTAATGTATCCAGATAAAGCACATAGTTGGTAATATGTTGTTCGGTCCGGTTCTGTTCGCAAGGACAACTGTCCATAGTAGAGTTTAGATGTATACAAAACTGATGATAACAAAGGATATATTTTTAATGGAATTTTAAAAATTCCAAAAGCGCACATGCCTGAGTTCGTACTTATATTTCAAGTCGAGTAAGTTTGAACAGTGTTTGTTTAGCATTTATCACACGTTTTAAATTTTATGGACAGCCAATGTGGATCTAACAGATTATACTAATTATTATAATTTTGAAGTTAATTTCTACTCAAGCGAAGAACTTAGTTAAACGAGTCCATTAAATTTCAGAATAACATCTTAACCCACTTAGGGTAGTTGTGCAGAACTCTTAATGTTAATGTTAGCTTTCACATGTTATAACTTTTGGAAAACTTCAGCGAGTCTGTGTTTCAAATTACTATATTTGTATGATTTAGGTCTTTATGGAGATACGTATATAACTGTCCAAGTATATATGTAAACATTATTACATCTTTTTATATGCTTGTAAATCAAACGTGTCCTCCTGGTACTGGTACAGTAAGATCAACATGTCTGTATGGAAATCTTTTTGGGGTCAGTTTATGTCACGTGTCAGTAGACTGTTGTATCAAATACTCCTTAAAGTTCAGAATGTGTCATACGTCTTTCCTCTTCATTTTCTTATCCAGTTTAATTTGTTACTTTAACATACTAATATTGGTAAAAGCAAGATAGAAACATATGTATAAGTTATTCCTATAAATTATCGCTCTATTCAAATTATATAGTAATTTCCTTTCTTGTACTGATTAATAGTCATGATTTTTGCTACAGTTATTATAGTCTTTTGACTATACAGTTTTAGATAGAGACACATGGCTAAATATGGTAATTAAATGCTGGACGTTGTCACGCCACATTTACATGTTTTTTTATAGCTCGAAGTTTGTCTGTCTTTTTGTGTGAATTATTCGGCAGCATAAGTTAATAACAATGATCGAGGTTTACCACACACTAAACTACCTTTTGTTGAATACATCATTATATATATATATATATATATATATATATATATATATATATATATATATATATATATATATATATCAGAGATTGGCAACCACCTTTTTCTGGATTAATTACAAAATGAACGAGCGCGTACCACCAGTAAGAGAGTAACACTGTTAAAATCGAGATTTTTTGACTGCCCTTTGCGTGCCACACAAAATATCTTGACGTGCCAGTTTACGGCATGCGTGCATTAGGTATATATATATATATATATATATATATATATATATATATATATATATATATATATCTGTGTGTGTGTGTGTGTGTGTGTGTGTGTGTGTGTGTTACAGTGTGCTGTTTGTTTAAAGCATATTAGCATATTTTACACTGAAATCGCTAATTTATTTACGTGTAACCTGCATTGTACCTAAGTAAAGATATCATCTGTCAGTATACATAACCCTCGACTACAGATCGTACACTATGAAAACTTTGGAAGGTGATATGCATCTGTTTAGAATGAATAAAAACATGGTATGTCTTATAGTAGCGTGCAATTTTTCTCCGTACAGTTTGTTTTGCAGATAATTCGGAATTGCAGCATTTTTATAAGCTTATTTTATGCTGAAATACAACTTTGAATTAGATGCGCGCTAGCGAAGTTTCATATTTAGAAAATAAGAGATTTTCGATAATTTCCGGGTTTGACTGTGTACACCATAATATCTTATTCAAAATATAAACCTCTTCTGCAGACATTCACGAGAACAAGATTATATTGCCTGATCATTGAAGCGATCCTTTGGTTATTGGATAGTAATCGTACAATAATATTAATTGTTTAAGGAAGCCTTTCTTAAGCTTTTCTTCTGGTCAAGTGGTAGAACTTGACCTCCAGGGCATTTTTTTTTTTGTTTGTTTTCTATTAACTGAGCTCATTTGTTCACTCTGTTCGTTCCGTGATGCAAGTAGGACACCATCTGGATAGTAAGGGTATGAGTTAAATTGATTTAAATGACAAGTGATGCGATCTTCCAATTCACCATAATATAGAGGTTAATCCTCTAACGTTAATCCGCATTCCGTTTATCCGGAAACTTTCGCTATCCCGACATATTTCAGCGGGAAAGGAGTCCCTAAACGTTTATTTGCTCCACTAATCCAGAAATCCGCGTTCCGGATCTGGAAATCAAAGTCGGGGACCAAAGTGTTAAATTACCATAAAAGTTGCCTCGATAATCCGGAAATAATGTTCAAAATAAAGAAAATTCGAAGAATCGTATATGACACTACAGTCAGTCGAATAACACAGATTCACCTGCGCAGTTTGGAGGTGTGTCAGTTTATTAATCAGGAACACTGACCTGGCACAGCGACATATCGCTGACAGCGCGCTTACTGACGCTCTAGATGCCATCAGTTCATCTACGATGCGAGAACGACTTGCATGATGGTAAATAACAACCTCGATGAAAGGCAAATTATTCTTGGGACAATTAGTTGTTCGGGCAATACTAGTATTGAAATCCAAGTATTCTCATAACGGAATCAATTTATTACAGTCCTAGTCTTTATTGGAAAGGAAGCACAGCGATCAGCAAATTAGCAACCATCGCTCGCGTTGATAAAAAAAAAAGTTGCCAAAGATTGGTTGGTGTGACAAGCATTGTGGTAGATTTATTTAAGGCACCAAACAAAATTCCACTTGGGTGGTTTAATGTCAGAACACCCAACGAAGTTCACCAGACTGGTATTTTGTTTCTGCCACACGAGACTGTTGTAAACAATCTCAAGCCGCCAGCGCCTCGATGTGGCACATCCAAATACGCGTTGGCCGTCATCGATATTGCCAGTCGATACAAAAAAGCTGAACGTTGACATCCAAGACAGCCACCAAGGTCGCAGATGCCTTCATGCACATGTACCATTACCGTAGCTATGGTTGTTGATCCACGGAGTATTTCTCGGAGAAGTAACCATGTTGATAAAACGTAACTGGGTTGAAATTTGCCAGGAACATGTTGGTGTTCATGGCGATCAAGTCATCGTTGACCGATTTAATTGTATACTCGCAGAACGACATTTTTGACATTAGTACGCGCAGGAGACGATGAACACTCAGGGAGAAAGTGCAAGATCATGCGAATGGGTAGCAAAACATCCTGCAGTCGTAGCCGCGTTGAACAATGAAGTTAAGCGTGCGTTCGCAATGAAACCAGCAGAAGCAATTAAAAAAGTAACACAAGTAAGCGTTGCCAGCGACACCATTGCTGTTAACGTGAATGGTCACCTTGAACCAATATTTGGTCACGACGTTATCGTGAGATATTTGTATTTGCCTGGAGAGCAAAAGGGAGGAACAAGAAGAGCTACTGATAATCTCTGGAGTTTAACAACGCATAACAGTTCTCAAGTGACCCATCGCAGCTTATGCGCCGGCTATTTATTACCCTGAAGCGTCTGCACTCCAACATGGGTTTGTCCGTGAGGAATTGTAAGTGATACCAACGGATACACCGTCACCGTCACGAAGGGGTATGCAGCGACGAAGGCGCTAGGACCCCTACATCGGTTGCAATCGAGACACCTCAACGTGAAGGTACCATGCAGATGAGTTCGTTCATTATAAGTACACTCTACGGTAAATTGTCTAGAATCACCAGCAGGAATAATCCCATAACACTTAAATGTTACATAGTTTGCAATGATTGTATTGTTGTTGCGCCGAGTCGATGGTGTAATCGACGGTGAGATCACAACAGCACTCAGAAACGCGTCCCACTTTTTTCGCCACAAAGTCGGTGAGATCTGGTTTTGTTGTTGCTATCGTGGTGCGAATTTTCTGCGTTAGAAGCTTCGCGGAGGCGGGGGCGTAACAGGCTGCTTGCTGTTGCCGGTTAATAAATCGCCAATTACTACTAGCAACAACTGTGACCCGCGATAGGGCGAGACCATTTGACCATTCGATGCGATCGTCGATAATCCAGACACGCTGAGGATCTTTTATCATTAATTCTTGTGAACTATGACCCATCATTGCGTATTCAGGACACCAGTCTGTTGGCGCACTTAACGCGGGTTCAGCCTAGGTCACTTACTGGTGGAGCCATTGATACCACAGCAAGATTGCTGCTGAGAAAATAATTTTCTGATTTATGATACTTAGTAAGGATATTCGGAGATCTTATCGTTTCTTTATTAATTATTCAGTGGCTATATGGAACTAATTTATCCGATGATATTATTTCCCCATATGAACGTTCCGCCAGCGCTATCACAGGATGTGTATCGAGATTTGGTAGAAGATTTTTTTATCGATATAAAAGGAATCCGTGGCAACTATAACCATGACGGTGGGAAATCTATTATTATAGAGAACAAGTTAATAACTGCAAAAGCAATCATTGATGCTCATGAATAAGAGTTTTGTGGAGATTCGTGGTCGCTGTAGAAAATAATATACCTGCTGATCTCTTCAGTCAACTTAGCAGTGGCTTTCGAAATAAATGTACCCGCGTAAACAGCGTCCTTGATAATAAAATCAAGTTCAGCCTGGTCAATAACAAGTCTGTTGCTAAGACGCTTGCAATCGGCTGATGCCCATGTGGTAAATTTGCCTATGATTCTCCAGCCGAGGTTTTTAACGTATAAAACTTCCATACGAGTCGCATCTGCGATGGCTCAGAAAGCCAGGTTTGTTTTTGTGGCTTGTATGCTATGATTGCTTCTGTCACGGTTAAACTTTTAGCATGCGTGCCCGTGCGTCGAGCATAAAACTTAACAGAACAATAGGAGCCCATCAACGTGAATTTCTGGAAATTTCTTCGGGAACGTTAATGGTCGATGGTGCATTAGTGTCTTCCAAACCATGCTGGAATTATAGAATGAATACCTCCAATGAACTCAAAATCTCAAAATATGGTAGCATTCACCACATCCAAGAAAACTGGAAGGGTAGCACGAAGTCAAGTCGACAGAAACAACGTCGTCCGGGATGTGTTCCAAAGACCACCATGCCCATATTCCAACAGGATCGTTAGCTGTCCTGGTAAAACATTGTTGGTTTCCAGGTTGTTTTTTTCAGGCGAAATACGAGACCACAGATAGGTCTGAAAAAATGAATTTCAGGCTAGCTCATTGATCTCTTCGACGTCGTCAGTGTATTGATATGCTGTTAATACCAGACTGTTGTGAAATTCCTTACTTTCATAACAATCTTCGTTGGGATGCATACATTGACCCATCATATTTTCATGGCTATCATCATTGCTAAACAGGCAAGCGGATACTGGGTACTTTTTAAGAATGTTCACTATTGGCTCAGAAACACCGTCAGAATAAAACACGACCACGCGTGTGCGTTGTGTTTGATACGTTTGGTGATACTATCATGCTTATATATTCCAGAATCATGAAGAACTTTGCCAGTTATTGTTGTGATAATGACATTTCGAGTACACCAACGCGGTAACGTCGCTGAGCTAAGCTCCATTACACGCTCTTCCCAATGAGGTATCGTCAAACATCGATGCTCGATCAAACCACTACCACGTGCTTCAAAAGCAAAATGCTCAGTAACACTCGCGGTCACTCAATTAATTGTACCAGTACTCGTTGGGGCCACTGCATCTCGATTAGGTTAATTTATCACGTAAAATTACATATACAACCGTGGTGACTGGATATGAATTGTTGACGTAAACATCATCGATGCCCGTCAACAACAAGGGCGAAGAACGCAACGTCAGCATAACAACCGACTGACCACGTTTACGTTCCTCACGTATTGGATCATTTTTATCTCTGATCACCCGCTCGTCGTTGACGCTAGTTAATTTAATTATGAGAAAGTATCTATTGTGGGGTGGCTGCAGATAAATAATACGACGAGCCCGCGTATCGTTCGTGCGAGCATCGTAGACAATGTGTGGGTCCTCCTGTTCAATCATCAACATGGAATACGTGTAAGAAGCGCCGTCAACTTTAAACTCGTCTTTGGCATCACGAAAATATTGATGCAGTTTGGATTATTCATACCAGAGTTTTCATCACAGTTCGTGATTACCATGCTCTCTACACAATGGAGTTTTTCCCCGAATTCGAACCCCACACTGGTTACATGGGAGAGGTCCACCACCTTTTCTCACAAGATTGGTATGTATCCAACAATATTCATTGACACACTGCTGTCCACATTTCGTGGTCTTCCTCATGTGGATCCATTTGCATCAATTCTTTCCAGTCCTTTTTATTAATATTATGTTGTTTCCATTTGATTTCAACGTGGAGGGAAAAGCAGCAAGGATTGGATGGGATCCCCCTAAGTGGTTATATTATTGTTTTATTTTACAGGGGAAAGACAAGTGCAGTAAAAGATTTATTCCCCGGTCGCAGTTAGTTTTTATTTTACTTTGGATGTATAGTAACCATAAACAGTTTACCGGGACTAAATCGTTTTCAGCAGGATCCAATTTTTGGTTAATCGCCCTAAAATACCATTTCTCGAAGTGCCCTGCCCCCATCCCTGCTTCTCCCTGTGTGGTCGACAAGTTTAAAACTCTCCTTTACTGATCAATGCCATCTGACCTCTGTCCGCGTGGGTCCGAGTCTCTGGCTCGGCCAATGTATGTATGTGAGAAAGTTTCCCAGTAGCTTCCCGTGAGTCTATGGTTCGTACCAGGGTTTTTCCGTAGTCTTCCTCCACGATTTATACTTGCCGCCATATCAAGCCTATTCTGCGCTAAAAATATGGCGTTAAACCCAGAGCAACAACACCAGATAGAACAGCGTTATCTTCCAGACCAATAAACATGGATTATGCCAGGAAGGAGGAAAGATAAAGTATAAATCACATTAATATGTGTTTTATGTCGGTATGTTTCAGTTTCCGTTAAAGAGAAGCTATTACTATACAACGGGAGCAGCAGAGAGGCTGAACCCTACAACTTTGTAGAGACCTTATTTTTGAAAATTAAGGGTTCCTACGAAGGCTGAAAAAAGACGTTTTTGCCTTAATAATGAAAACTTCTTTAATTGACCAGATTTTTTCACAATCTGGTCACATACGTATGTCCTTCACCCTCTCTGCTGCTATAAATTAAACAGCCATATAGATATTATCAATAATGAGTACTGGAGAACCACACTCAGCTAAATTAGCTCGAGAGCGACTAAAGGCAATTAAAAAATATCTACCCGTTCGTGATTCTGTTAAGCAACAACTACAATCGCGTCAGGAATCTCAAGTTGAATTTGAAGAGGATACAAAAAAATTATTTAAACCTATCACTGAGACCACTAAAGGTATTCAACCTGTGTTAGAGAAAAACCGCTGAAGCAGCTGGAAAAATAGCAGAAAGAACTGAAAAAATAGCAAGAAGAACAAAAAAGACAAAAGAAATTTTACGTGAACTTCCAGCCGAAATAGCTGCTGCGATGCCAGTCCCGGAAATACCTGAGGATGAAGATCAACCTGAAGATGATGAAGCAGAAGGTGCTGAAGCACCAGCTCCTGAACGAAAGAGTCGTGTAATAAGTACTGCTGAATTGATAAATAAATTTGATGAAGAAACTATTAAGGTAATTAAAAAATTGAACCTAGATCAACTAGTTGAGTTTGCTGTGGATAGTTTTGGTAAAAGAAGTAAATTAATGAAACTTGAACACGTAGAAGATATTGGAAAAAGTAAACAATGGCGAAAATATTTATATCGCATAAATATGAATGTTGAACAAGCTAGAGATGATGATCCATTATATCGGGATTATGTTATGAAAATTGATAATTTAATTCAATCAAGAATAGAGGAGAGAAAACAACAAAAACAACAAAAACAACAACAAAAACAACAAGAACGACAACAAAAACAAGAACGAAAGAAACAAAAACCTCCAAAACAAAAAACACCAAAACCATTTGAGCAATCACTTCGTGATTATCCAGAATTACCATCATCACCACGACTACAACAAGAACGACAACAACGAGAACAACAACGAGAACAAGAACGACAACAACGAGAACAAGAACGAAAACAAGAACAACAACAACGACTACAACAAAAACTGCAACAAATAGAACAAGAAAAAAAAACGATTACAACCAGTCCAAACAACAAGTAAGGAAGAAGAAGAAGAAGAATTTCAAGACGCTCCCGGCGCAACTGGAAGTGGTTTAGGAAGTAGTCTTATTACTTGTCCCAATAACGTTCTTGCTGATGTCGATCGACTAGAAATTCTCATCGGAGGAAAACGAGCTGGTAATAATTCATCAGAAATCATTAATGAAGCAGCTGATATTTGTAAACGATTATTTAGTGGCGGCATCATGGATATTAATATGTATCGATCCCTTATTAATGAAATCGCCGACGATTATTACAGTGATTAGATACAATTAGTGATAAAAACAGTTAATAATAAAATGATCGTGCATGGTACTCAACGTGGACCTACCATGGTCAGGGTAACAAACTCTCGATTACCAGTATACAAAACGACCTACGGAGATGGATTAGGTGATGTTATTCAGGGTCTGTTTAGAAGGATAGCCCCAAAAGCAATACCGATTGCAAAGCAGCTAGGAATGAAAGCTATTGATGTTGTTCGTGAAAAAGGTATAGGCGCTGTTGGCAATCTCGCTAGCAAAGCATTCTCAGCAATTAAAGATAGACTATCACGATTAATACGCAGACCACAAGCGGCCCGACCTCAACCTGTGAAATTGGCCAGCACTGAAGTGATGCCAGCAAATGTCAGTAAAATAATAAATCAAGCAGCTAATCAAAAACTAGCGGAGTTAGCTGATATCCCGATATCGGAAAAGGAAAAAAATATAACCGCTAGTCTGATAGCAGGAAGTGGTCTCTCTTCGAGGAGTGGTCTTCGAGTTAGACGAAGACGATAATAATAAAGATGTTTAAGCGCGTATCTGACCCCGCGTTTGACATGGATGCACCAGTTCTCAAAGATGAGTCTGTGCACGATTATCAATATTATTCTTACGACGCACGAATTCCAGATCAGCGTGGACGAATCGAACTACAGGTTCAGGATACAAGTAGATATTTCTTACCCGCTGAAGCATTTATTGAAGTAGAAGGTGAAATTTTAAATAACGCTATTCCTGCAGCACCAGTAGCATATGTAGCTGATATTATGGTTGGTTTTGTTAATAATGGTATTATGGCGTTATTTGACAGCGCTACGTACATGATTGATGGAAAAAATATTGAATCGATTCAGAAAGACGTCGATGTTGCCACAACAATACTTGGTCTCGCGAGATACAGCGACGATTACTCAAGATCAGCTGGTCCATCAATGATGTTTGTCAAGGATACTTCTAATCACTCTGATAACAATCAATACAATATAAGACGACCTAGAAACAACCTCAATAACGCTGACGCTGATGTGTGGCCGGTGGTTCATGGTTCTAATCCAAATTTCAACTTAGGATTTGCAGCACGTCGATCAATGTTGAAAGATGGAAATAGAAGATTTTCATGTGCAATTCCACTGTCACATATCTTTGGATTCTGTAGAAATATCAGAAAGGTTATTTTTGGAGGCAAACATGCAATTGTACTAGTACGAAAAGGTAATGATAATGATGCAATCTGGCGACCCGCTGGTGCTGGTGATGGTATAGTAATACTAACAAAACTTTCCCTGTGGATGCCAGTGATGACGCCAACAATATCTGAAGAAGACAGGTTGTTATCTTTTATGAGTCAAGGCGGTAAATCAACGTTGTCATGGTTAACAATGACCACAGATGTTATTCAGAGTGCAATTGATGGTTTATTTACATGGCAGATAGCTTCTCAGCAAGGTGTTTCTGCACCAAGACATATATTTATTGCGTTTCAAAATGCTGTACGAGTAAACGATCAAACACATAGTCACATGATATTTGACAAACTCGGTGTTTCTGAGATTTCATTAAGGATAAATGGACATCAAGAAATATCCGAGGATATTTTGTTAAATTTCGATCAAAATCATGTAGCACGTGCATATCATCATCTTATGTCGTTCATGGGACGTGATCAAAATATTGATACTGGTTTACAAATATCGCAGTTAGATTTTACATCGCTGTATCCGATTTATTACTTTTCTCTAGAACATTTAGATTTAACAAGACAATCTGTTGTAGATATTCATCTTCGAGCTCGTGCGGTAACAGGAGTTATTGTTAATTACAGAGCAATTGCTATTATACTCAGCGATAAATCGATGTTACTCGAAGGTGTTGGTGGACGAATGAGAGTTATTGATGCTCCAGTAGGAAATATGTAAATAAACAGTAATTAGATCATCCATAATATTAATAATGTCATATCATCACGTTAGTGTGAGTCTGACTCCTGGTCAGATTAAAAGGCTGCAATCAGCATCAAAAAATAATTGTGGAATAAAAATATCGCTAAAGCGAGAACAGATGACCGGTGCAAATAAACTATCGTTGACCGAGCGTCAGGTCAAAAACTTCAACGACGCTAAAAAATCAAATAAAGGAGTTAAATTTAATCTTTCTGCGGGCGCCATCAAAAACATCGCTAAAACGGGTGGTATATTTCCACTTCTTGCAGCAATACCAGCATTAATAGCAGCTGCAGCCCCAGCTGTTGCAAAGGCAGCTGCGCTAGGTGCTGTTGGAACAGCTGTTGGAATGGCATTAAAGAAAGCAACCGGACAAGGAATCAAAAAAAAGGGAAAGGGTCTAAGATTACCAGGAACCCCGCCTTCGTGGTACGGAAAGGGTCTAAGATTACCAGGAACCCCGCCTTCGTGGTACGGAAAGGGTCTAAGACTTCCCGGGACAGTTTACTAATATCACCCATGTCCAATTTTGATTTACTTAATGCTGCTAAGGAATTAAAAATGAAAAAAACTTCAGAGGTGCTTTTATGCGCGATCAATTACCAAAAAAACCAAACAATATTGAAACCGGTATCATTAATCTCGATAAAAACTCTGGCCCAGGCACGCACTGGGTCGGATATGCAATTGATCCGCGTGGAATTATTTATTTTGATTCGTATGGATTAGCACCACCAAAAGAATTTTTAAAGTACGTTACCGGCGATATCCCAATCTGGTATTCAACGCTACCAACACAAAAAATAACTGATCCTCCAATATGCGGTCGTGAAACCCTCGCTGTGCTTGATGCTGTATCAAATTCAACAGCGCCGCCTCATAAAGTCGCGCACGCGTTCACTACACTACGTCATAACACTTAAACTGATATCGGTAAATATAATGGTAGATATTTATGGAAGATCCTCAGGTAAAACTCAGAAGGTCGATTTATCTAAATATGCAACTCTTGATCAGCTCAGAAATGAAATCGATGATTTATTAAATATCACAAGTGTGGATCAAAATGAAGTCGTCGTTTTTCAGGACAAACAAGGACGATTAAAAACGAGTAACATACAACTACCAGATGTACTTATACGAATTCCCACCGCGGTTGTTAATAGTATCGTTACTTTCACTGATCAGGGTAAAATACAGGATTCCGGTAAGTCGGTTAACGATTATGTTAAGAAAACTGGTGATATATTTACAGGTGACATTATTATGTCAAGAAGAAAAATTACATATCTTGGAGAGCCAATAGCAGATACAGACGCAGCAACAAAAAAATATGTCGATGATCAAGAATCCAAATACGTGTCAGTGCGCGGTGGTATAATGCGTGCATTTCTCGACATGAATAATAATGGTATTAATAATCTGAGAACACCAGAAACAGATTTCGACGCCGCAACGAAGAAATACGTCGACGATAGGGAAATTCCAATAACGACTTCGTTAACGACAATCAATGATGGAATTGATAAATTTAAAACTGATTATAATAATCACATACTAACATTTCTAAATTTTCGTAGAAATGTAAACAGAGTTATTAACGAATTTTTTGGAACTCCACCAACTGTTATTATTAATCTCGTTGACATTAACGCAAGACTCAATGATATCATTAGTGGTATTCCTAATATTATTCAAAAAACTAATCTCGTTAAAATTCCTCACGGACGAGCTAACAATATCGTGTACACAGTCGCATCAGGAAATGCAACATGGTCGCAGGAAAATAACACTTTTAAACACACTGCAGAGGTCACTGGTGTATATAGATTATCTGTGTTTAGTAGTGCAAAATTTACTATATTTACCACATTTCCATGGCGTTATTCAACCGATGATTTTTCTGGAATTATGTCTATAGTGTTAAATAAAGGTGTCGAGGAAACGTTTATGCTGATAGCGGATGATAAAAAGTTAACCGCAGCGACTTATTGGTGGTGCTTGGAATTTGTATGTGAAACTCCTCAATTAGTTACCTAGATAAGTATAATGAATCAAGAGTCATTTATCGACGTTCAACGTCACAGATACACTCAAGTATGTGAGTGTCAAACCAAACTAAAAAATATCATCGACGATTACACGATAAAGGTAAAGAAATATCGGCGACGTATGGTTGTTATTGATATAATGGTATACTCGGTTTCTGCTGTTATTGCTGGAACTGGATTATTACTATCAACAATAACGATGACAGCGCCTGCAGTTGTAACAATTATAGTTTCAACGGCAACAACATGCACAGGTATTTTCAGTATTATCGCTAAGAAAATATCTACGTGTATAAATGATAAACTAAACGAGTACATAATGAAATTGCACACAGCAACAGCCACCTACACTAAATTATGCTCGTATCTTTCAGCGTATCTCAGTGATGGTAAAATATCCGATGAGGAGTTTGTAACGATAATGAAAACCTACGATGAAGCGTTCATAATTGCTAGTGACAATAACGGAAAGATGGAGAATTAAATAATAACGATAATAATAATGTCAGAGTCGCGCGAATTACTTCAGCAGATCGTAGCTAATACAACGCCGTCAAAAACTACCATGATATCATTAAGTTCAACCAGTCCTGAATTTAGCGTTAACTTTCCAACCGCAATTCCAGCAAAGGAAATAGCATTAGCGCAATTACGTGTTTATCATAGCTGGCCAAATATTAGATCAAAACCGTTTGGTGGACAACAACCAAATAATTCACTGGTATTTGCTAATAAAAATAAACCAGATGGAACACCTGATTGGCAAGTTGTTGGAATTTCAACGGGCAGTTATCAAATAGAACAGATTAATGATGAATTCCAACGCAGAATTAAATCTATCACAGGGAAAGAATCTAAAATAGCGATCACTGTTTATGAACCAACATTATCAGCGGTGATTGAAATAAATTCTCCTGATTACCTCGTAGATATTTATCAGAGTTCAATTAGATCAGTGTTAGGATGGCCTGATGTTCCACCGGTTTATAATGGAGTTTCAGAACCAAAAATAGAAGAATTTAAAACGAGTGAAGAAAAATTCATTAAAAACCCAGAATATCGAGAAAAACGTCCATGGAGAGATATAAATTTTGGATCTGACCCAAACAACGATTATTTTTACTTTACCGATTTTGACGGTAAAAGAATCCCCAAGATACTTTTACCATTATTATCTGGAGCTATATCTAGATGTTGTTAATGAAAAATTTATTAAAAGTTTTTTAAATACTCTTAAACCCGAATACGATAAAACGTTTAATGATTTAAGAAATTTACTTATTTCATTATCACAACATTATAATGAAAGTGTAAAGCAGCAAATAATCGAAACAATAAAACACTTAAATGGTATCTTATTCGATTTATACATCGCTAATCGAAGTATTATAAAAAATGCGATTAGCTACGATAAATATTTCACAGATCTAGAACGTAAGCAATTATTTCTTGATCATTATAAAATATTTGGAAAAGACTTTCAAATATATATTATATCAGATTTAAATAACGCTGAGATGAAGAAATCATTAAATGATCTTATTGAAGAATATTATCCGGGAGTAATTGAATCGTGGAAAAAAATAGCCCCACCACCGGTTATACTAAAACATAATAACAATCCCTTTGGTGCCGGACGTCATATATCGCCGGGCATTGTATATATAACAACAACAATTGCAGTCAATCTGGTATGTGATGTTATTGAAGGTAGCTATCAGATAGATCTTTCTAAGTCTAGCCAGGCTCAGCAAGGGTACATATTATTCAGTTTTAGCCCGTTGGTCCCTCCCGGTTCGTTAATTGTATCAGAGCCAATTAATCCCGTGTACCTGCGAGTTCATAATCCGTTATTATCAAGAATACACTTTAAACTTACAGACCAAAGCAATCGCATTCTGGACACGAGAAACGAAGTACTAAATATAAACCTGTATGTGAAATCATAATGCGTTATCATAATACGTTTTTATCATAATAAAAAAAATATCCAGATGTCTATAATACTATTCTTTTGTTTACATAAAATCCGTGCATAATCGAAATCTATTATCTAGAAGGCTGTGGCTGCATATTGATTATTCCATAACAGCTGTACGTAGGTTATTTTAAGAACATCCGCTATATGACTAAATCAATATCCGCTGTTACGGCTTACGCATAGACTCAATGTTATACAGAATTATATATATTTTTTGGAAACTAGAAATATAAAATTCTATTTTTACACAGAAAAATGTGAGGTTTCAGTCCCTACGAACACGATATATATCGTTTTTCATTAATTATTTAGTGATCTATCTGTTTTCTGTAGGCATCGCTGTTAGTGAAGCAGCAGACAAATATACTTAAATTCAACTGTATTATTGATAAGAGAACGATGGCCGAAATGGTAAGACGGTTGGACGTAGATCGAAGCTCTACAGACTCTTGCGTGTTCGAGTCTCCAAAAATGCTAAAGATATTATCTTGCATTGGGCGACTGATGCTATTTAATTGGGGGAACCCGGAGCATTTCCTCGAAATCCACAACAGACAAAATACACTCTCCTATCATACACCCTTTAGGGGTGTACCTTTTACACTCCCCGGGGTTTTGTATGGGGGGAGAGTGTACAAAATCTGTTGGACGTAGACAAGATTCCCCCGTCATCACCATTGTATATATTTCATGTTCATAGAATCATATGTCATCATTGTATATAACCATTATCATCATTGTATATAACCATTATCTTCATTGTATATAACCATTATGATCATTGTATATAACCATATATCACCTTCATTATATATAACCATCATCTTCATTATATATAACCATTATCTTCATTGTATATAACCATATATCATCATTGTATATAACCATTATCATCATTGTATATAACCATATAATCACCTTCATTGTATATAACCATTATCATCATTGTATATAACCATTTATCACCTTCATTATATATAACCATATAATCACCTTCATTGTATATAACCATTATCTTCATTGTATATAACCATTATCTTCATTGTATATAACCATTATCTTCATTGTATATAACCATATATTACACACAAAAAGTCATGGGGGGCTAATTTTTTTTTATATTAAATAAATATTTATTATATAATGAATTTTGAAAATATCAATGTCATTGTTTCTGCGATTAAAAAATTACAACATAACGGTATCAATGTATCTGATTATCTTAATGCTGAAAAGGTTCTATGTGATTTTGACTCATTACAACAACGAAAGAACGAGAACAGATTCACGCTATCCGCTGATTACAAGTTTATGAAAATTATCCAGCAAGGAATGTTAAAGTCACTGGCAACTGTCACTGATAATCAGGTAAAATTGTTTGTACCTCTCTCAAACGCTATTGACAAAATCAAGCTAGAATTATCTCATGGATACGAACAGAAAAAGATCATAAATTTTCGTATAAGACAGTTAAGAGAACATTGTGAAAATACGAGTGAAAATGATAGCGATAATGATGGACCATTGACTGTAATTATGGCTAAACAAAATCCTTGGGAAAATTAACGTTTCTGTGGATACCTCATATTGTATCCCAACCATGTTTCAGTAGGTATCAAGTAATCATTTGGTAACATTTAAAATACGGTAGACTAAACGTATTGAAAATTTATTTTTTGTGTAAATCTTTTGTAAAAAGTAGATCTTGTAATTCCGTCTGCCACGTATTGTACCGATCGTGGTACTATGTCAAAATATTTGGCAGCAGAATTAATTGATCTAAACACAATTTCTTCCCCAGTCTCTGTATTTACGGATTTAATAGCTCTCTTTCCGAATAATTTACACCTTCCTGTGTTTCCGGATTTACAATTTTGACTCTGTGTAGTAACTCGTAAATTGGAAATCGAATTATCAAGCTTATTGCCGTTGATGTGGTCAACCACATACCCATCTTTGATTATTCCAAAATAACACTCGTATATAAATATGTGTGATGAATAATTTTTATTTCCTTTGGTATTAAACGCAAGATAACCAGTATTGGTAACCCTACCGACTGGTTTTTTTAATCGACAGTTTCTAATCACACCTTCTCGAGATGCTTCATAATTGGTAAAGATTGGATGTGACACAAACTCATTTTGCTCCATTTATATATAATATTTATTTGTTTAAATCATTGTTTTTTGAAAATCTAGCCAGATAATCTTCTTCGGTTTTTATAGGAGAGGCAGCGTTATATTTTTTATCGTAATATCGTTTCAACTCTCTGTATTTTTTACCACCGCATTGCGCACACAGTTGAGTTTTTCCTCGTACTCCAGCACTACACACGATACACGGTTTTGGTCCTAGACACCCATTTCTGACGCATTGCATATGATAACTACAGTATTCATTCACGCATGTTCTGTTACACGGAGACGTATAACTGATTTTTAGCCAGTGGCATTGATTTGGTTGAATCATATACAAAAGATTAATGTTCAATTAAATATATATTTGCCTTAATTATAATATTGAAGAATTATCCGCAATTGAACCCTACGCAACCAGATTCGATCTTGACAGACTACCCGAGTATAAACTTAGTATTTCGATGCAAGATCTAGCTTTAACGAATGCGGATATAACTAAACGTATCCGTGAGGCCAAGAAGGAATTTCGTGACGATGGTGCAGTTCATGCATGGTCAACATTCAGGATAGGACATATCGTTAATATGATGAATGACAAACGAGGAAAAGTAAATATCAATCACCTTGATAATCAAAAATATTTTATTTTAATAAAATTTATTGTAAATACAGAAGAAGATATTTGGATTATTCGTGATAAGCGTGATCCAGTCCGCGTGCAGTCCGGGGGTAATATTGTTTTCTTAAATAACAGATCCAAACCTGGAATACTTACTGGCATTGATAAACCGTATTATGAGAAATCGTACCCTGTAATTGCGGTTGTCTATGGAATATTTCCGCTGAATGATAAACCTAATGTTGCAGATCTAAAACCGATGAAAATATCAACCTTGACTTCGTCGAGGATAAACTGTGTAGCTGATAGACTTACAGAACATTTTACAAACGCGATACGTGGTAATGGTTTAACGGATTTAAGACGTAAAAAAACAAATATGTGGGCAGAGTCGGTTAAAGATACCGGAGCGTCTATCAGCGACGTTGCTGAGCTAGAGAAAAAATTAAGATTTCCAATAGCAGTAAAAACGTTAACCGGAGAGATTTTGTACAAACCGAAATATATAAAAAATTAAACTCCGATAGATATTATTGATCATAACGCGCACGCATGGACTGCTGCTGTAACAATATTTCCACGAGATAGAACGGTTAAATTTTATGACGGTGATATCTTTGATTTTATTAAAAATATTAGTAAAACCGATCCTGTTTCTGTTTGGTTATTTCAGAGTTCGGAATATAATCATTATGATCAATTTGTACGACCCAATGGTGATATTTATCGTACAGAATCTCTCCATGAGGAAATGGAACATCTTGCGCAACGCCTTTGGTGTGAATATACACCTGATGATGTCATAGTTAGACAATTATTGAATAACTGTTTTACTGTTCCGTCAGTCGCTGCTCATTTCGCTCAGGAGAAAAATTTATGGAAAACGACACGATCGGAATTTCTTGAAGATGTCAAGAAAAGTTGTATAGAATATGGGCATGGTGGATTATGGAACACTAAATACGATTACAATGATGTTATCTCGGTTGATATGGTAGCATGTTATCCTGGAAGTTTTCTTGGATATGGAGAATGTTCTAAATACTTTAAGAGATTCGGACATCCTACACATGAAATGACCAGGGTTGCGATAAACGGACCCTTACCAGATTTTGACTTAACAGGATTTGCTCACGTAGAATCATTCGAGTTTAGAGAAGATCTCCATGCGATTACTTATATTTGGTTCGGAAAACATTTTTCTGAGCGACGTTGGGTTCCGATAGTACTATTGCGATATATGCTTGATGCTGGATTTTTAATATCGTTGAGAGTAACTGAAGCGATTATATCGTATAATTCACAGAAGCAAGTTTGGTTACCAGAACCGGACAGATTTAATATTGATGATACCAGAAAAGAATTCCCTGATATTGATGAAGATAATGTCATTAAAATAAATAAATGCAGGAACGAGTACGATGAAAAACTTACAAAAGATCTCGGCAGAAAAATAATCGGTAAATTTACTCAAGGAGGATCACATGATCATAAACGAACGTGTACAAGATTGATTATGGACGATGCTGAACTAGATTTTATAATCGCTGATACAACGGAGAAAAATACGTTTAGAAACCGATGTAATGCTTATTTATCAGATGGAACGAAACTAGGTACCATTGTGAGCTATACTGATGGCGAGTCACCGCAGTTTACTCATTTAAGATCTTCGATGTTAGCATACGTTTCGATAAATCTACTATCGATGATAAATAAATTTCCTCGTTACGCTGTCAGAGTTGCTACGGATTCATTTTATGTACATAAAAAATATAAAGATTTATTAAAACTCGGTAATGGTGAATGGGGGACATGGAGGATAAAACAGGAAAATATAATTAATTATTCTGAATCTGCCGATGTTGAAATTGCGGAGACATATTACAAAAATAATAATCAAATATCAAAGTCATCTGCACCATCTGTGTATGATCCTGTATCTAGGTATAAGACCGTTTATCTTAATGGGTGTGGTGGTTCAGGTAAAACAACTCGTACGATTAACTTATTTATAAATAATATCTCAGATATGATTGTTTTGACACCGACGCACAAACTTGCTAGAGAAATAAAGCAACGAGGAGTAAAATCATGTACATATCACAGTTTCTTTAGATGGTGCGGAGATACATGGACTCCATCGCGGATGGGTGAAAAATATATACCCAGGTATATTATATGGGACGAGATATGCACGGTGTCGTTAGAAACACTAAAAACATTTCTTGAATGGTTATTGACAAAGAATACTGCTGTGATTATGTGTGGCGATAATGGTCAACCACCACCCTTTGTTGGACAGTCTCCACATGAATGGCTAAAAATATTTGTAGATTATTATGAAGAAATAAATGATGACCATAGAGCTATTGATGAACCGCTAAAAGAGCTTAAAAGATTAATCAGACTTCAGCCAGATCAAATACAATGCGAGATACTGCGTAAAGTAATTGCAGAAACTTCTATGAATGAATTTTGGATTTTATGGAGACCTGATGATTTGATAGTCGCGAGTAGAAAGATAGTTCGTGATGAACTGCAAAAGAAATTATTTACGTTACATAAAGAAAAGTTTCCGGATCTACATGTACCTTTGTGTTATCGCCCAGCTGATACTCGACGACAGAATATTGAAGTTGAAATACCAGGTGGAGACGCTGAAAATGTCCGAGTCCAAAATCTTGTCTTGAATGATATCGTGTTGGTTGCTGTTCATGTTGTTGAGAGCGCGTTGAACATGGATAAATCGCCATGGACGTTAGGATACGCTATAACGATTCACTCGTCACAGGGATTAACTATAACTGATACTAGAATCTGGATTTTAGATGATCGTATTGAATGGTCAAATTTAGTCTATCTCGCCGTATCTCGAGTCAGGAGAATATCGCAACTGCGTAGGGTTATTGTAGATTACGTAATAACTGAAGAAATCAATATCAATATCAATAAAAAATTAGTCAGCTATAAACAGTGTGACAAAAAAAATAAACGTGACTTTGATCTTGATGCTGAATTTATTATAAAACTAAAACAACAACAGAATAATCATTGCGCAAGTTGCAACTGTAATATGTCATGGCAGTGTTTTAATCCAAGACAATTTACCGTAGATAGAATTAATAGTGATCTTGGTCATACACGTGATAATGTGATGTTGACCTGTCTTGAGTGTAATCGACGTCGAGGTTCTGGACGTTTACAAAATTGAGCTTGGTGGTAATTGCGTATCCTCAGGAATTACTTGCAATTGTTCACATACAAATCCACGTTGAGGGGCTGTAGAATCTAGTCTGTATATTGGAGGTCCACCAGTGGATCTTACCACGCTAGAAATTTTATGTGTAGTCACGCTCCAGATAGGATCGGTTGCTCTTTTTTTACCACCCTCAAGTTCGCCAGGTTCATATCAATATCTTACAGTTACATTACCTAATACTGGTTGAGGTTGTTGTCCGTTATAGCTACGGGGTATATATTTTTTTTTGATCGCATTAGAAGGTTTCATGGAAGTTGCACGAGTAGTTTCATTATTCAACGCAGCTATCACACTCGGTAATCTTGCAACCCATTCACGAGATCTATCCTTGAAGTCAGTAGATATTTCCTTTGCATATTGATATCCGAATAACCGCTCAGCAAGTGTTCTATTAAATCGTTCAACGATTGCCTGATCACGATGAATTTCAGTATGTCCTCGTCTGATTTTAACGTTATGCTTGTTCATCAACGATGATACTACTCCAAGAAATTCTTTACCAGGATCAACTTGTAATAACCGTGGCCATCGTAGACCACCACGTTGATAAATGTGCTCAAACGCAGATGCAACTTCAGATGTTGTCTTTGTTGATAATGGCTCCGCTTCTTTATATCTACTCGCAACATCAACAACAGTCAATGCGTATTTGTACGTGCGTGATTTTCGTCCACGTGTTTTAATGGTATCGTGTGGTAAAAATAAAATATCCGCTTGATGAACTTCATTAGGAACGCTAACATCAAAATGCGCGTAATGAATTTTTTTAGGTGGACTTAGGAAGATTTGCCATATTGCCTGTCGTGCTAACCATGATGCAGCGACATCACGTGAAACTTTTGCTGCTTCGGCGAGTTTACTAATCGCTGCTTTACCTCTCCAGAATCCTCTCGGGGAATAATAAACAGATTCCATTATGATAGTTATATAATTAATTGCCAGCCCCTAACACTAGTTTACCTTTCATAGCAGTTTTTACTAGAAAACTAGCTAATTTTTCTCTGAGAGATTTATTAGGTATAGAATTTAATGCGTGAATCAATTTCACATCTGCGAGATGTCGTTGTTGCAAATCCTTACTTTTATACGCGACATCATGAACGTGACACGCTTGATCAATCTTATTTACTGGATACTCTCCTGGTTTTGGTTGATCTTGGTTATCGAGTCTGATATCAAGTCGAGTTCCTGGACCACAATAATTATATCCGGGTAAATGTTTCTCACCGGGGATATTTAGCCCATGGAGTTCCTGGTAATTTTCCTAACGAAGCAGCAATATCACCCCCACCTGTCTTTGTTGGAACAAATTTATATTTCTTGGTGCCACATTTCACACATTTACCTGTAAGTGCTCGTCTTTTATTTTTTGTTGTTATTGTCGTTAATTCAGTAGTATCGGTAGGTGCTCTGCATCGAACACAATATAGAATCATATTATTTATTATATGGATATAATTGACTTTTCTGCGACACGAAAACAAGAACCAGTAAAGCACCATCCAGCGCTTCCGAATTCTATCAGAATGATTATAATAGGTCCGTCCGGAAGTGGGAAGACGCAATTATTGCTCAATCTAATAATGCGATGGCTGAAGTGGGATAAATTATATTTAATAGCGCCATCTGTAGATGATCAGCGATGTTACGAAGTACTTAAAGATTTTAATGAAAACGCAAAATTGTTGCATGAAGATAATGTCATAGACTTTATTACTGATATTGATGAAGCGCCATCCGTAGATGATCTAGATGGATTCATTAATAATTTAGTAGTGTATGATGATGTTATGCTGGACAAACAATCAAATCCAGCTAGAATATTTTCACGAGGTAGACATAAAAACACAGACGTGATTTATGTTACCCAGAGATATACACAAATTCCAAAAGTAATCAGGGATAATTGTAACGTTTTAGTTGTGTTCAACGGAGTTGATAATCATACGCTGCAGAATATTTATTATACTTGGTGTTCTGGGGACATGGACATGAACAAATTTAAAAATTTCTTCTCAAAAGCACAAGCTGCTCCCTTTGGTTTTGTAACAATAAATTTACATGATCCTAGGTCAAGATATCGTAACGGACTTGATATAATTTTTGGATAAAAACCATAGCAGCAGAGAGGGTGGACAACAAACGTATGTGACCAGCACGTGAAAAAATCTGGTCAATTTGAGAAGTTTTCATTATTAAGACAAAAACTTTTTTTTCAGCCTTCGTAGGAACCCTTTAATTTCAAAAATAAGGTCTCTAAAAAGTTGTAGGGTCCACCATTTTTTCATTATTAAGACAAAATTTTTTTTTAGCCTTCGTAGGAACCCTTAAATTTCAAAAATAAGGTCTCTACAAAGTTGTAGGGTCCACCCTCTCTGCTGCTCTGTTCATTCATTTTAACCTATGAGTAGTGTTTCAAATAATCAACATCTATAAATTCTTTATTTAATTTTTAACCAATGCTCCATCTTTGACTTTATACATTTTAAAGTGCCATAACAGTATATCTACATTTATTCAGTTAATTTGTTAGTGAATGAGAATATATACTCAAAATACGAATGTAAAAAATCCGATTTAAAAATTTTCAGTAATAACTGCATGGGAGCCTATATGACACACGGTACTAATGGTATGGAAAAATGGGAACCAGCCTGGAAATGGGTGAACATTTAATAGAGTATAAATGGTTTGGGTGGCCAGGATTGGTTAATAATGTAAGTTATGTGTTAGGAAAAAGAATTTTTTGAGAGCTTATCCTAGTTGTAAGTGAAAAAAACATAGAGACATTGTTTTATTGATGGAATTCCAGTCCTTTAACAGTCTAGAGTTTGGAACATTCATTACTAAAATTAGCACCTGACTCTTTGGTGCAGAATTGAAAGCACATGTTTCAAACACATGCAGGTCCAGAAATTGCCGCAGCTCATATCCTTTCCTCTACACGGAAGCTGACATCCAGGTTTCATCTATACTGATGAATATAGGTTTGATCATGGGCACTCAGAAATTTTAAGTTATTGAATTTTTAATATCATGGTGTTTGCATAGGTTTACTATGGGAACTAAATTAGTACCGTGACTCCTATAGAATATCGCGTTCACACCTGTCTACTATAATAACCGAATGCAACCGCCGACCACTTCCGGTATTTAGTGAAAACAAAGCGTGACGTCACATTTTGAACACCTATTTGTAAACAAAGGCCGAGTTGGTATCGTCATATTATGGAAAAGTCATCCGAAACTTAACATGAAAGCTGCGATTCTGAAGGAAGTGAATTGTCACTGTCCTGCGGGTCTACGCCATTCGAAGATGGGGAGGTAAAAAGCTTGGAAGATTCTAATAATGGTGTAAAAGCGGCTGCCAGCACCCAAATTAATCTGTACCAGTTTGAACCCTACTGTATATTTCCAATACCGACGAATCCGAAATTGCAGATGAAGATGACGAAGAAGAAAGACAAGATAGATTGACGGACAATTCATAGTAATTGTTTTCTGAATACGTCTACGGCCGTAAGTTACGATAGATATATGTATCCGACGATATTTACAGTACTGCTCAACAGTCTCATGTTCGCTTAGAAATGGATTTTTTCTTACCTGTAATAAAGGCTGTATAAGTGTATTGCATTTCATGGGTAGAAACGTATTTATACGTTGATAAGTAAAAGGTACATCGATCACATTTGTAAGCTTCGAAAACCTGTGAACAAATCGATACAATTTTTTAGAAGTGCTTCAGATTCCTAGGAGAAGAGGTCCTCTTTTTCACAGCTGTTGAAATAGGCAGGATACTACCCTCATGACATTAAAATTGAATTCATATATTCTGTACACTGTATTATAAGTTAAAATTTCGAATTTCTCATATGTATGCTAATAGTTGATTTTTATAAACTATGAAATAAACCCTTTTTTCTGTGGTAAGCATCTACTTGCAACTTCTATCTTCTTTCATATCTAATTTAATGTTACAGTACTGTACTAAATGTTTTACCTGTTCCTGACTTTGTTTGAGTCATTGTACTGTGCTATTGATGTGTTCATAAATATGAGATTAAATTTGACAAGCACAGCACTATGCATTAAAGAATAAAAGTCTATTTTAGGTGCAATTGTGGACATTGTTTGGTAATGCCCACAGCAAGAGAATGTGTATGTTTTTGTGACATAGAGATGGTCACAAGTGTCCGCAATGAATACCAGGGGATACAATGTATAACAGACATTCCAGGGTTCAGTCCAGTTTGTCTACATATCCATGTTTTAAAAGTTGCATACTACCAGTATAGACAACAATTTGGAGAACGTCCAGAACAAGGAAATGAGCAAGTAAAATGTCTGAGTAATTTTTCATGTTTTTCTGTTTTCATGGTCTATGCATGACAGCATAGTATTGGGGTTATTAATACAGCAAATAAATAAACCTCTTTTTCCAGTCATTTTATGCCACCTTCATGGATTGAACCCCTGTTCTGGAGGCCTCCACTGTCTAACCTTTATACCACAGTGATACTGATAAATCATGCCAAAAAACAACACATATACATGTACAAATATTGTTTTATTTCATTTTTGTGTCGGAAAATAAAATGGTTTTATATATATATATATATATATATATATATATATATATATATATATATATATATGTATATACACATGCACAGATTCTATTTAGAATCATTTAACTTTATTGATTTAATGCAAGATAACAATATATCACACTGGGCCACTACTAACACTACTAAAACTTTTGATTTCCTAATTTGATCTAATGTATAAAGCATATTTATTTCAACTTAATTTTCAAATTATTATTTCAGAAGACATCGGTATACAGCATAGACAATTTGCTCGGTGGTGTTGGTACTTCTTGGGCAAGGAAGTGAGGGTCATCATTCCATCATGTGTTGTTTAAGAGGATCCACACTGCCTTTCCTGATCAAAATCTGAACTACACTGGCTTTCATGAGGCTGACAGCGATTAAACTTGCCAAGAAGATTTTGAGTAGCAATATCCTTGTCAGACCTCTCATACAAACTACATAATGGTGGTGGTACATCTACCAGAAGTTTCACTCATTCACTATTCATGTGAGACACCTGTCCAATTCTGAATGCTGTTTTCATCAGACATTGAACATAATCTGCAAATTAAAGTGTATTTAATATGCATTGTATTGTACAAGCCAAAAACTGCAACCTTTTCTTGAAGTTAATACATAAATTAAAGATATTTGTCTTTAAATTTTGTTTTGTATATTTTTATTATTTTACCATGGGGTCAAAATCATGCTCTTTAAAATTAAATGAGTGTCAACTTGAACAAATATTTTGCCTTCACTGTTTGAATGTAAATAAAAAAAATAATATAGGTACTTACACTTGGTGCAACAGTATTTATATCTCTAAGTGATGTACTCCTTTCTACTCATTAATTACTACTGTATATTCTTACAATATGTTGAGTCAACAAGGATTTTCCTGACAGTGTATTCTCCTTTTTTGTACTTTGGATACACTATTTTATATCTAGCTCTCCCGTCCTTAGTGCATGCTTGCTCTCTTTGGCTGTTTTCATTAAAATGCAATGCAGCTAACCAAAGCCTATTTCAAACTAAATAAAGATGCACAATATATAATTCTATCAAAATACAGATCATTTATTTTTATAGATACTTTATTTGCAAACATTCCAAAATGCTAAAAACTGTTATACAATTTTATATTGCAGGATATCAAAAAATCAGATCTTGATATCTATGATTTAATTTGAAGATGAATATACTGGACTATAAATAAAACACCAAAAAACCTGAATCAGTATTTTTTTGTGTGTAATAATTTAAGATTTACCTTGAAAGCATTCCGTGATAGGAGAAACCAATCATCTTTGGTGCAAAATGAATGATCACGGAGTGGTATCCCTCCAGTGCTGAAGTTTGTTTTCCATTGTTTTCCAAAGCTTTGGTACATCTTTTCTCATTTGTCTGCTGGTCACAATCTCTTCAAGCTTTTCAAATACTTTAGATCCTATAAGTTATAAAATATATTCATCAAAGCATGGTTTTATGCTATCTTGCATGAATTAAAATGTGCACTAACAAAAATGTATCTAAATTCAATAAATTACTAGGCCAATACAATTAAGTCAAAGTCACATACCTATATGACATGTACTCCATTAGATGCTTTTACATACCAAATATCATTGATCAATAAGAAATAGATCCAATGGATGCAGTCAGAGGCTTCACTTTATCAATTTCATATTCGTCTGCCTGAAAAAGGTCAGTTGCATGAGTTTTATAGCTTTTGAATACTGTACTTTGTTTGGGCAAGTTATTTTAGCATTTAGAAGAGTTTAAGATGAAATTATTTTTGGATAAAGAAAACAGTTCCCAAATTTCCTATGATGAATTCAATAAAAGCCCCTATCCACCATAACAGAATGAGTTTGAAATATAAAAAAATGTATTTTTAAATACTGGCTTATTTTTTCCTTATTATTTGCAAACCTATACTTTTCTCCAAATGTTTAAGCTGTAGTTCTTCCTTTATTTTATTTCTAGAAATCTGATATGCATTTTGTTAAAACATGTTGTCAGAAATGTCACTCTCATAAAAATATGGATTAATATATATATATATATATATATATATATATAGAGAGAGAGAGAGAGAGAGAGAGAGAGAGAGAGAGAGAGAGAGAGAGAAGCTAAATTATATGTACCTCTTTCATAATGTCAAATGAATTTTCTAATCCTTGATCCTGAGTTGTCTCACTGTCTGTTTGTTGTGAATATTGTTCCTCATGTGCAGCAATAATCTAAAACAAAATGTACCTTATTAGAAAACATTTATCAGTCACTTATACTGATGGCTATTCACTGACTTCCTAAAAATAATTACAGTCATGATACGACTGAAAAATTGTTGAACGTGACACCACCACCACCACCCAAAAAATCATAACACAATATTGTCAGATTTCTACTACATATTGTTTTGTAGAGATTTTTATTAATTGGGGATGGGAATAAACCTCATCATGTTTGTAAATATCTATATGTAATCTGATTCATACATTAGTCCGACAATGAAATGTATGTGAAGCCCTTCTAAATTTACCAGCAGAAGGATTTTTCTATTCACATGGTCAAACTAAGTTGAAGGCGACATGAAAATTTTGACAATATTTCTCAAATGTTTATATCTCAGTGCTTAATTTATTAGATATCTACTGCATTTGTTTTGGAAACTATGAAGGAACTTTCTACAGGGTACAAATGGAAATGATGTGGTGACTGACTTTCTGCTGAATATCAGATATAATAATATGGTACTTGTCATTAAAATCTCACCCTTGCTGCTTCTCTCTTTGAATAGCCCCTTCTTTCCTTTGGAGGTGACACGTGACAAGTTACTTCCTCTGATGGTGACAACATTTCAGGCCTACACAGCTGATGCTTTGATGTTGAAGGTTCTGATACATTTGCAGTTACCTTGGCTTGGTTGTCAGTTTCCTTCACACAGTGGATAGAAGGGACAGCATCATCATTGAGTTTGAGTTTCTTTGGTGCCCTACCCATATGCTCGACCTCAAATCTATACCTAAATGGGAAGCATTCTGGTGTGAAATGAAAAGAGCAAGGGCAGAAAACTCAGTTGGACCAACCCAGTTTGCTCTTTTGATTTTTACAAAATCTGTCCACCTACGACTAAGTGCTTGGTCTTTCGGAAAGGAATGCATGGAAAACCCATCAGCATTTGTATTCCCACAATCTGTTGCAACACACCTGACCCTGCTGCCCTTGCTTGTACCTACACGATCTCCTCTTGGCATGATTATGATGATAAAACTTTTCAAACTAACTAATACAGAACGGAACACATGCTTTGTTTATGTTTTGATAGAAATGGCAGTAAGCTGTGTGTTCAAAATATGACATCAGGCGATCTACACACTCAGGAAATTACCGAGCGATAAAATCAGTACAATGTGTATTTTTTCGATAACACACCCAAGCATATTTCTCAGTTACTATGGCGAATTTTTACATCGGATTTTTTTATACGGCTTCCAGATCTTATTTTCTATTAAAATAATATTAAATTTTATTAACTTTATCTACACTGGTATGGCACTTTAAGGTTGTAAAACCATCAGGAATTAAAACCATTCTTGTTCAGTCTTGTCATGTATGTAGTGGAAAACATTGAGTTTGTCAGAAATATTGTTAGCACCTGATTTTGGTCATCTCACTTTTATTCACTTGCATCTGTCATACTTGTTAATAAATACAATAACGTCGTGATTAATCACATTATCACTAACTGAATTGCTTATCATATTGTCACTTCTGTTTAATAGACATTGCTACCTCATTAAGTTTTAAAACTTTTTGTTTTAATGCTTTTGCAATAATACCTACCAATGCTGAACCAAACCCAGGAGCAACTACATCCATAATTATTCTCACTAAACATAATGCACTGCTGCCTAAATTCTTGATGAAACTATTTATATCCTGGCTACTGCATAGTTTAAATCATTGTGTGTTATCTTGTATTTCTTTCTAATACCTCTTTAATGAAGTTCTTTTTTTATCTCATTTAATGCAGTCTAAAATTATTACCATTGTCAGTTATGCTTTGCATAGGCTCTGCCTTGATAGCGTTGGATACAGCAGTTGGTGTCTTTTGACTTGATTATAGATAGGAAAGAGAAAGCTTAGACTTTAGGGAGGTAGCTGATTTTATTAACCTGGTGGATGTTTCAAGTTGTACTGCTGTACTGTACAGATGATATCTCAGCTGGCAAAGTAAACCTTCTCTGTAACAATATGACTTTAATAGTTTTGTTTAGCCTGTTTTTGAAAAGTAAAATGTAGTCATGCCATGCATGGATACTACAGGTGTAGTCCTTTGGCCCAGAACTGTTCATTCTATTTTGCTGACTGAAAGAAAATGGAATAATTAATTTTACAACTTATTCAATATCTTTGTATGATTTTGGACCAGTTGTAAGTCTCTATAGCTTCTTCAGAACAGTAAAACCAAATATTTTAAACATTTTCAAAATTGTAAAGTAGATTGTTTTGCTAATATTTTTGTTTCAGTCAGCATATGTTAAGCTATTTAATAGCCATAAACATTACCACACTTTAGCAATGTGAGTTTGACTATGCTACTTTAGCAATGTGAGATTGACTACAATATTTAATAGCCAAAAATATTACCACACTTTAGCAATGTAAGGTTGACTATGCTATAATAGCACTTTAGCAATGTGAGTTTGACTACAATATTTAATAGCCAAAACATTACTACACTTTAGCAATGTGAGGACTACAATATTTAATATCCAAAAATACTACCACACTTTAGCAATGTGAGTTTGACATAACTTTTACCTGTACAGTAGTAACAATTTCATATGGTAAAAGTCCATGTACCATCAGGTAGTCAGTTCTGACAATGTGAAATGGAATAATTCTGCACTTTTCTCCAGTATCCATGTATGATGGTGGACCTATTGACATATAGGCAACCCCTTGATAAACAAGTTGTAGGCACTTCAAGCACTTCGTGGTAAACAGAAGGAGTGGGGTAATTTTGGTTTCACTCAGCATTTGTCTACAGCTAAATGTTATTTAATGATAAAAGCTATTTATAACCTGAAAAGTTAAAACATTTCTGGAATTGACCCTGGGCAAACCCAATGTTACACCACTGTAAATAAGGTTTGTCACGTTGCAGTTTGTAAGGCTTTCCTGTTCTTATTTAGTGCTGATGACTTTCTGGGTCACCATGACCTATTTTGTTTCATGCTCCAGTTATGCTAAGTTTTATGTTAAGCTAAATTTCTCATGCATGCTGAGTCAGTGCTTTGAAATGTAATCACATCATGAGGAAAACTAGATTGTCCCAATAAAAGTGTGGATTGTAATCAGACAGTTTTAATGTTTGATATTCTCAGAGTAATACTATCACATACAGTATATATTCACTTATAAGTTGAGTTGACTGCAAACAACATAAACAATGATCTGCTATTGCATAATGCACCAGCTGATCAAGGTCTATATCATTTGTTCTACTGATTACTATTAACAAACTGCAGACCCATATTTACCTGTGCAAAATAAGATGACAGATCTACCTGTGCAGTTTGCAGTTGGATTTGACTTGTAAGCAAGTACAGATGGTACTGTGTAGCCATTTTGGTGGCTACACAATATGCATATTTTCTGATTCTGCACAAGTAACAACTGAAAGATGGCAGTTCAATATTAAGACTCAAGAAATTTGTTTTATTTTAGCAATTTATTTTGAAGAATTTTTTTTCTGTGTGCATGTAAATCCATGTCTGTGTCCAAACAAACAAGACACAAGAAATTTACAACTATAATGTTACCAAAAAAGTGATTCTTAAATCAAAAATATAATTCTGTACAGTTAACAATGTATCGCAGCTTATCACATTCAATATCAGCTATTTCTGACGAAAAGAAGAGTACCACAAATGTCACATGGCATGCTTCCCTGAAAACCATTCTCCTACTGATGACCTTGACAAGTGACTTTAGGACTTGACTATTATAAGGTGAAGACCTGCATAAAGTTTCATTAAAATATCTGTAGGGGTTGAAAAGTGACAGCATGGATAAAGAAACAGGCCTACAAATTAAATTATCACTTTTTGCAAACCAACTGTGAACATACAGAATGCTGTCAAATTTATATATATATATATATATATATATATATATATATATATATATATATATATAAAAGGCTAAAATTAATTAAAATATCTTCCTAAGTTACAGTGTTATATTAATAGTGGATATTGGTCACCGATTTATATTCTGCTTGCCCACAAACTTGATCTTGGGCTATGGTATGTGACATTGGTCACTGATTTATATTCTGCTTTCCCACAAACTTGATCTTCTGCTATGGTATGTGACACACTATCTGGTCACGATAAATTAACAGTTAAAGTTGCATTAAATATCTTCATGGTTCAAAAGTTGTACTCCAGGTAAGAATACAAGTTAATTTTACATTCTGCCTGCTGTGATCATGACCTTGTGACAGGAAGTGTGGCTTTGATATGTAACACAGCTATCTATACATGATATACATGTAAAACTGTACAAACTTTCATTAAAATATCTTCAGTGCCTCAGAACTTAATACTCTGAACTAAGATACAAGATAAAAAATTACATTTTCCATTGCTGTGGCTTTCACCTATAGGCAGGTGCTATGGTTATAGCATGTGACACGCCATCTATATATAATAAACATGGAAATTTCATAAAGTTTCAATAAAATATCTTCAGTGGTTCAGAACTTCACAGAATTATATTTTTCCTTGCCATAACCTTGGGCTCAAGAGAGGTGGTGGTGGTGGTGGGGGGCATGTCTGTGGTATGCAATACACAGTACACTGTCTAATCATGATGCATGCTTGGACAAAGTTTCAAAAAATCTCTCCAAATGTTACAAAATTATGGACCAGGCAAGCAAATGATAATGGATAGATGAACACTGCTATAACATAATGCACCCAGTTTGTGTATATAAATGGTTACAAATTCAAGGGCATGATTATTTCTCATAGAAAATACATCTTACATGCATGAAAAAAGGCATTTAATTTTATGAAGGAAGCAGATATGTGGCCATAATTTGCTACATATATAGACATTTGTTCGACTCTTTAAATTACAAGAAGGATTGTTTTTGTTTCTTGTTTAAATCATGTCTGATCAACTGACTTTCTTTTTCTCGTAATGTCCAAGAAAAAAACTAGTTTCATTACTTAATTGCTAGGAGAACTACTTGTGTAATACACCTTCTGATTTGCTTTTCAATTTCATGTCATTTTGCAAAATTACATGAATTTACAACACTTATGGGTAGGGAAACTAACTTTCCACATCTAAATTTATAAAATAATGTAAAACACTTAGGTTAAAACAGTTTTTGAACTTTAACACTGTCTTGACTGGTTTGAGATACATTACATTACATTAACAAATGTGGACATCTACATCCTTACATGCTGTGATTACAAAACTAGCATATACAAAATAAAATATAAATGCATAAACATGCACATACTGAGTAACAAAAAGAAATAATAATACAACATAATGTAAAATATGAGAACATAATACATTCACAACATGAATTTAATAATGTGCAAACATTATCTGTGTGTGTGTGTGTGTATATATATATATATATATATATATATATATATATATATCACAGATAGAAATTAAAAAATTTAATGTTTTGTTTTCTCCAAAAGTTTTCTTGACTAAAATAAACTGAATTAATACCATTAGGATTGAAGATTATAAACAGAGCTCTAGATAAGAATTTAATGAATTGGGCATTTTACTCCCGAGCTTGGAACTAACTGACTTTTCACAAAATCAAATATTTGGTGAAGAATGCAAAACACCTCTGATACAAGACTGGGTCCAAAGCATAAAAACCTTAATCAAGACATTTAGTATGTGTAAAATTGCTTAGTAACCAAGACTAGTTAAGGATGCATTCAGCTATATGGCTGTTAGAGTGAGTGTTTTTATAGTTATCAAGTACTATAATTTAAAATGTGCATGAACATCCTGATGTGTTCCAGTAGAATAGTTTTTTTTAAAAACATCAAAAACATGTTCCAGTAGAATAGTTTATATTCTATAGCATAATGATAACAGAATGACACTGCTTATGGCAGGGGCAGTACAATTACAGCTTTGAACTAAATTCTTAAAACTAAAAGAAATATCTTCATGCTGCATACCTTGAGCTCTGTATAAATATGCAGTTTATATAGTGGCAATACAGAGGTAACTGACAAAACAGCGTTAAAATACTTGCTGTACAGCTAATTCATCTTGTCATATGTACTGCAGAATTATTTCTAATAGGACTATAATTGTAAACAATTAATTTCCTACCATTGTTAGAAGTTGCCCAAAATACACATAATATCTCTGCATAAAATGCTATAAGTAACAAGACCAACTGTTACACAAATTAAACAGTGTCTTAACATAAAACCTTTCTGCAGCTGCTTTAAAAATGAATGAAAAAACATGAAAGTGGAGGCAGGCACATAAACTAATAAATTATATTTGAAGCAATCTAAATTTTAAATTTAACCCTGACATGTAATACATGCAAAAACAAGGCCAGGGCTTTTATGTCAAGCCCATGATATAAGGTCAATGGGGCAAACTACTTTTACATTGAATGAATAGTTTTAGCTTCAAGATGATTCATCCAACAAAATCAATCAAAGTGTGAAGGAAATATAAGTAAATAAAAGAACTTTATCCAAAGCCTTAACGAAAATTTTGTATGACTGTGAACTTGACCACAAGGTCAAAGGATAGGATGAATGTGACTTAACTTCATAAAAATCAATGCCAAGAATGATGAGAATCAATCAAACAGCTTAGCAAATATATGCAAATGTAATAAATCAGAACCTAAAATGCTGATGACATTAGTGACAGCAGAAAAGTGACTGCTGTGTTTTACTTTCCCACTAACATGGGCTCAACAATATACTGTATATTAATGTCTCTTGATTGAAATGAATCAAAATGCACACAATTTCCAATTTTCATTTACATAACTTATAATATGACTGTACAGAACTCTATCCTACATAAGACATACTTATTTGAAAGACAATTTACACACAAAAGTCAGATATCCATAAACATCTTCAGAAATCTGCCCTTTATTCTTTTTTTTTTCTCCCAACAATTTTTATCTGAAAATGAATGTAGCCCCTGACCATTCAAAAGCAGATTCTGTATGTCTGCATGTTTACAAAGAAGTATAATAAAAAAAATCCTGCCATAATTATTTTTTCTTGCTTCTGACAGTTTGAAAATAGCTTTTCAATCTTTGCAGAAGAAGGGGAATTATCACAGGTTCATTATTTTTTGGTAATAAAATTTAAAGACTGCTAATTTGTATTTAACTACTTATCTGTGAATAATACGCACCCAACTGCTGCGTGCATAGACACTGATCTGCTATTACATACTGAGATGAGGCTGGCACATGCATTATTCAGGACATAACTGATCGACTAATGCATTTTATTCACCATACTGAAACCTCAGCTTTTGATTGAAATCATAAATACAAACAGTACTGATCTGCAAGTTCATTATGCAGTGGCATGCAAATATAAGTCCATGATGTTTGCTGTTGTGAGTGAATTTACAATATATATATGCACATAACAAAGATGCTTAATCCTCCTCTCCCTCAGCTTTTACATTTTTCTGTTGTTTTCCCATTGAATTCATTTTGTTCCAAGTCTCAGCTGTCTTTTTGTCAGCTTTTGTGACACTGCTGAAATCCAAAACTTGCAGGCTTGGAAGTATTGACAACACAATCTGGCGGTAGCCCTGAAAGAGAAATCATTATTTTAATGAAAAATGCTGTATGCAATTACTCAACTAAATGAGAGGAACATCCTTGATATGGAACAGCATGCAAGGGACTGAAAGTAAAATAGGGTTGTCCTTTAAACCCATGAAAGACAGAAAATATTTTGATGGTGCCCTTGATGGAAATATTATTGACATGAATCATTGCACTATATGTTGCATGTATCCATCTAATTGTTAGGAGAAATGATAACTAGGGGCTATAATTTGCACAAATATGGATAAAAAATGGAAAACCATCTAGATATTACTGATATAAAACTGATTAAACTTTAATAGAATGGCTGGAGTCCACAGATTGCCAGTGTGTTATGTAACATAACATGCATTGTCTATACAGGTCACGTAACTTTAGAAAATGCTGAATGTGTCCTATGATTTAGGCTTTAAAAGATAGGGGTGGTGGCATTAAAACAAAACCATTGGTTTATTATGCAAATGTATGCATACTACAATAGAAATAATAGAAACAAAATAATTACATAATTATTAAATATTTTGTTTTCTGCTGATAACCATGCACTGGTGCATAAGAAAATTGACAACTGAAGAGCATGAAATTACACAATTACAGTTTAGTATGCACATGTAAATATGTCATGGTCACTAAGCAGTGTTTGTAAAAATTTGAAGCCACTGCTGTATTCCATTCAAATCCAAATACTTTATTCCTTGCTAATAAACTCATGCAAACTTACGAAACACTATATACATAAATCTTGCCTCTAAAACTGTTACTGAGACATAAACCCTTGGGATTCAATTTATTGTTTTCCAAAGAACTGAGTTACAGCAGACAGTTGACTGATTACATGATGATTGACCAACTTGGACAAGCCATGTATGTATGTGAAGGAGACTTTCATTTTGTGACTAATTTTTGCTGTAGTCAAGCAACAACCTTTATATGTGGAATTAACTTTGATGATATTGATTAATTAGGATGGCAAATAAACTTATTAATCAGTCAGATTATAAACTGTTTTCAATAATTGCAATGTCTGGTACACAGGTGTTATGGCAGCTGATTGTCCAGGTATCAATTGTTATTATTTGCCATCAATTGAAAAACAACTGAACAAAATATAAGACAAACACAAAGAAGAATTATTAGTTTTACTTTCCATGGTTTAATACGTGTACTAATGAAATTAAAAATTGTTAACTTTTTTAAGAGCCGATGCCTTTAAAATATAAGAAGCTGACTAATGAACATTTACAAATAGAAACTTTTAACATCTCTTTTCATTTAATGACAAAGTGATTCAATAACTTTTCTTCAAGAATATAACATATTTTTTCGAGACAAATAAACTCAATTCTCACTTTACTTTGGCAACACAACTTTTTGTGGTAATAAAAAAAAATCAGTCAGGAAAAATTGGTGAAGAGGTCATAAAAATATATGGGCAGTACCACGACTGGTGTAATAACTTAATTCATATTACAGTGGGGTTTTCTCTGTATACATTTAATTGAGTGACTCAGTGTGTGTGTTGTGGGTGGGTGAGGGTGAAGGGGTATGAGTGGGCATGTTATGATGAATCAATAATGGACTGAGATAATATCCTTTATGTCATCTGGTAATAATATAGTCAGCACAAGCAAACTTAGGTAAGCATTAATTCATGGCATTAACTGCTGTCACTCCTTTACAAATCTTTTGCATGTTACTTAACAGGTAAATATTACATAATTAAAATTAGTTCCCATTTCCCAACTATATTTTAACAGCAGTAACACATTACCAGCTACTATCATATTGCTGAACTTACAAAATAGGAGGGAGGCTGATGAGCTCAGCAAATCTGGTATAAAACAATTGTCCTTACCCTTATGGTAAGAGTGTTCACTACTGTAAACTGAAAGAAAGTTGAGGCACTTGTGCCATTACTATCAGGCCCAACAAAAATTCATTCATTTCGGTGTGCCAAAGATCAAAGGCAAAATGAGGGGAAGGTGATGTCAGACCACCAAAAAGCAGCTCTTGTAACATTTACCGAAGATGAGTGATTAAAATAGGTCCCAGAAGTAGCAACAGCCGTAACTTCATGGGGTTTAATTCTCATTAGAGAAGAGTCTCTCATTGTTGGATTGATATGCTCTCTTGATAGTGAGGATAATCCACTTCAAAATAGTGGATGTGGAAAGATACTAATGAACAGTAAACAGCCAGTTTCCAATGACAACATAAAGCTTGCTCCTTCTCACTGGAGATACCAATAAGCAAGGAAATATTTACAGGATAAAGTTCTCAAAGTAAGCTTCATGTAATAGTTTATGAGGGGGTTTTGATCATGCCCAACAAATGCAGAGATTCCATCTAGGTATTAGTGAGCAAGATACAGTTTCTGAAGCTCAAAACACCTTATGTCAGAAAGATGAGGGTCTGATCCAATGGCAGGGCCCTTGAGAACTTGAGTGTTCTGAAAGGGCTGCACTATGATCCTTAATGCATGACACCAAACATTCTTCTCAAAAAGAATGAGAAGAAACAGCAACTGATCTAAAATGGGGACAGCTAGTATCGATGACTTCCTACTTTCAAGGTCTACAATGCAGTGAAAGATCTCTTGTGATTAGCACCAGAGATTTTTCACTGCATTGTAGACCTTGAAAGTGGACTGCCTCCTAGACTGGATGAAGCAGTCAGCAACTGAAAGCATGAAGGTGGAGAATCCTTAGATTGTTGTGCAGTAAAGACCCCCTGTGATGCAACAACAGGTCCCTCCTCTATGGTAATCTCCCAGGTTCATTTACCAGATGTCAAGTTGATCACTGAACTATGACTGTTTGGGCTACCTGGGTTTACCAGAATGAGCCAAGAAGTGGAGATCCTTCCTTGAAAAGCACCTGTAGAATCATTCTGGAAGGTTGGAAGGCGTATGTAATAGAAAATTCCATTGCCAGGGACTTGGGAGACATAAAAAGGGAGCTTGTTGCTTACAAATAAGTCCACCGTGGGTCTCCTGCACATGGCCCCAATGAACAGACTTGCAGACAGGATATTCCTTTTGCAATGAATCAGGTTGATTCAGAAAGACCTCTCCTCCAAGGCTGCCGAACAACGGCAGGTTCATACTTCCACACAAAGATGTGTTGTCTGAGGAGACCATCATGTAACAACTCATTCTGAGGTCAACACACCCTGTAATGTTAGAAATACTGCTCATATTTTGATTGCTTCTTCTTGGGACCAGGATCCTTGAAGAACTATGCTCTCCAGCTCCAGATGAATGCTCCACTCTGGATCTGATGTATCGGTGTACAGAAATGTGTGGGTTTCTGGGGTGTGATTTGAGACTCCAGCCAGGATAGACAGAGAAATATAAGCTCTTCCAAGATGGGTTGTAATAATAATCTTGACATATACAATGTCCTGTGAAGGGATATGATCTGACTTCTATAGATCTGGGATAAGACCATGAGAGGTCAATGTGGGCTAACAAAGGGACGAGTCCTTCAAATGGGAATCTCTGAAGATGTTGTATATCAACCAGTCATCAAAATACTGGAGGATGGGAATCCCTAGGGACCTCAGCAGAGATGATGCCAGGATATTTCTTAAGGGGGAAGCTCTCCCTTATCACCAAAATAAAGGGTGAAGTAGAAAAAAGGAGGGTGCCATAGTTCTATATTTACCTAACACTTCAATATCCATCTCTCTTTCTTCCTGCTCCATTTTGTTAGAGCTCTGTTGAAATCAAAATCTCCAAAAGATGTCACCTCCAGTTGTATAAGCATTAATTTCTTGATTGTTTCTCAGTGTAATCTGTTCCTTATCTGTGTATGTCCTTTGGATACTTCTGTTCCAAAATAAGATTTTTCACTAATATAAGCCCTGCCCAAGTTTCACAAATTAGTGCTTTACTGATGACTATATCAGATTTCTTATCTATTCCAACATGCAGTATTAGGGTTCTAAGTCCATCAATGCCATAGTTTGCTTGTTCAGACAGAGGTATTTTGATCAAATAATAGTTTTACTTCTTAATTTCATTTTTTAATTCTTATTTAATCAATTTATCTTAACCCTTAAAGGACTCTATAGTTTTGAAGTACATGATCCCACAGCTAAATTGTTTGAGAAAAGAAATGAAACTTCCACTATATTTTTAAACAGTCTGTATTTTAATTAGGCATGGTATTCTGCCTGTTCTACATTTAATTTTAAAATACCACTTAAGGGGGCTTGACTGGCATACCATCTATTTTTGTCCATCTAGCATGTACATCAGACCCATATTTAACACCATTTTTGGGCTCAAGATCTCTCACTGGTAACTCCACAAACACTTTTACAGCTCCAATATATCAGATATACTTCATAACTTTAGAAATCAATGTCATTATCACTATCATCAGCCATTATTTGCCAAACAAAATCATCATCTGAAGATGAACTATGTTGGGAATCAACCATTTGGGGTTTTCTAAGTAGCCCATATTTCGAACATGCATTTGTAAAACATCCTTGATACAAGCTTAGACAATGACATAATGCTTCCTACTGGGCTTCTTACTGGGCTCAATGTGTCAATTAAATTTAGTTTAACAATCATTCGTCAAGCTGAAGAATCCAGATATATAAACAATTGCCCACCTGAAAAAGACTGATGTCAAAAAACATGCTACAATACCTCTATTGGCATGAATAGTAAAGAAAATATACTGCGTGACTTTAAAATAATTTTTGGGTTCTCACAAATCACTGCTCTCCAAATGTGTGAATCTGTGCACATTTTGTGCAATTCATGCACCCGCAGCATCTTTGCCTCAGGTGGGCTGCATCTATCCACAGCACTATGGTAAGCTCTGTCGGTAGAGGCAAATCAAAATAAAACAGTTTGAACCTGAAATACCTCCAGGTGAAGACGAAACCATATCTTCTGTGAGGATAGGAAATGGGAATGCTAAAATATCCGTCCTGAAGATCAGTGGAGACTGTCCTGTGGCAGGGCATTCCTGACTGAGGCCATCATTACCATCTTGAAGCATTCTTCACAAAGAAATCTGTTTAGATGGAAAAGTTGATGAGCCAAAATTTTTTACCTTGCTTAGACACCAGAAAAATCTGGTTGCTTTTTACTCTCTCTACTATGCACTTCTACAGGAAGGCATATACCTCTTAATGTAAATATGACAGATTGGACTTGTAAATGAAGATGGTGAAAGAAAATGGAGGTCAATTATAGTAGAAATGTTCACAGAAGCTATCCTTTAGTGTGGAATGAACCCAACTGTGATGCCCAACTACAATGGCACGAGTCCTGACAGTCAACCCCCTTCCTCCTTTAGTAAATGGGAACAAGTCTTAAGACTTTCTCCTTTCATCCCACCTCATCCGGCAAATGACTGACAAGAGTGAGCTCTGAACTGAATCTGCTTTTGAGACTGCTGAGGTTTGTCCTTTTAAAAAATTTGGAAGATCACAAAAGGCAGTCAGAGTGAACATGTTTCTTGGCCTGTTTTGATGGGCCAGGAGTGGCTGGATGGGACTCATGTTGTTAGTCCCTCAAGTAGTGAGATGTCATGGAGGGGATGAAATCCCCAAATAGCATCTCCACCTCAATTGTGGCAAACCTTGTAAGGTTCTTGCTGTGGTCCACTTCTTATACTTCTTTATAAGCTCCCAAGCCACTCTAGAATGTGGGAGCAACAAAAGGTCTGTATGTGATGCTGCCCCAGGTGAGTCTCTCCAGGCTGAAAATAATCTTTTTGTCCTCAAATCCAAAAGGCTTTGGATGCAGATTCTGGTGAGGAAGGTGGTAAACTGCATTTATCAAATATCCATACTTAGTCCTTCTCCAACACCTGGCCCAACAGGTGGAAGGAGGCTGCTGACCTTAATGGAGGAGGAAGAATCTTTGTAACTGATTCGTTAGCAAGTCCAACATGATGGAAATAAAGTCATCATCCTGAGCCCACACCTGAGGGAAGACAGGGCTGTCTCTTCTAGTGTCATTTTGACAAGATAGAAAATGGGTTGTCCTCGTCCTCAACCACCTCATGTGTGTGTGTGGGGGGGATGGGACTGACCCTACTGGTTGGCTTTCTAGGCAAACAAAAATGTTGCTCATCTCTACTATATCATCGAGAGGGAAAGCATCAGCCTCCCTCCTTAAACTGGCCCTGGAGATGAAAAAGGTCAAAAACCTGAAATGTCTACAGTCTACCCAACCTTGAGGGACATCCATGGTATCGTGAGGCAGAAGGACGGCTCACTTATACAGTTAACTAAAGCACTGCTTACCAATCAAGATTTTAAAATAAAACAACTAAAATGGACACAAAAAAGCAAAGATAACCCAAAAATAAAGCAAGGACTAAGGAGACTGACACTCGATCAAAACAAGAAGAAAACTGAGAAAAAAGGTAACTGTCAATAAGCAATTCTGCATGCTTCTAATACACATACTTCTAATACACATCAACCATGGAATTGAGGATAGTATTCTATAGATGGGTCCAACTCAGGGCTCAGGAAAAAATTCCCAAGCACTCGTCCCTGCGACAAGTAAGGTATAAGAGTTACTTATCTCTGTTCTCCTTATACTCAACACAGTAGAGTTCAGTTCTCCACTATGCTTCTTTCACTCTTTACTAAATAACCACAGGTACCTGTTGCAAGTTTGATACTGAAATGGATCAAAATCATGAAAATATTATTTTCTAATATATGGTTCCTTAAATAAACATATACAAGACAATTTGTAACTTGAGAATTTGCAGTTGCACATATAGCCATTGATTTCTTGGTGGTATTCACATTTACAGTGAAGGCTTTGAATAATTTATGTGTCATAATTTTCCTTTACAATAAGCTATCACACATCTTTATGAATTGTATATGGGAACAGCCAAGAGAAAGATGATTATCATCTGGTCAGACAGTATTGTTCCAGATCATCAGTATTTACAAGACTGTGCAGTTTTATTAATGCATTGTCACACCAAAGTAAAGATGCCAGGTGATATTTATATATGTAATCACTTTTCACAAGAAAAATGGCAGTAATTTCCATCTGAAAGAAGAATTCCAACTGTCTCAGTTTCTACCAACTCATGTACTAAATGATCCACTTTAGTCAAGCCTCCAGGAATGATGGCTACACAGGTGTCATAAAAGGAAGATTTCTTATTGTTAAAAAGAACTGGAACATTTCTAGTTCATTAGTCCAACCAACCAGCTGTTGTCATGACATTATCTGCTTTTTAAACATATTATAACAGCATGTATTGTGTGAAAGTTTGTGGGAAATGGCTGAGACACATAAAATACTTGCCTCAAATGTAAGTTGGCAATATTTTTCCTGTGAAAAGTAATTAAATACTTATAGAAACAGCTGCTTGCATCTTCACTTTGATATGACAATGTATCAATAAAGCTTCAGTCTTGAAAATTCCCGTGACCTTGGGGAGATGTAACATTGCCTGACAAGATAAAAAAATCATATAAATTTGGACAGTCTCTGTTTCAGTTAGCTGACTCTGAAAGATGTGATAGCTCACTGAAAAGGGAAACTTTCTCCACATCACATAGATCTAAATGACTGAAAAATGTCACTGGTAAATGAGTGTAAAAACTGCAACATAATATGTTCATAATATTTATCCTTTTCAGTATCTAGCTTATATCTGTACAAAAATAATGAAAGAAAGAAACATGAAGTCATCTCAATTTCAATATATTCCAATAGGTAAATCAAAGAGATGCTAGATGCTTGTAGGAGAACAAAAGTTATTACATATCACAGCTTTGAGTGAAAATGTTTAAGCCATGTGTATTAGCAGCAGAGAGGGTGAACAGACCATTTGTTCGAGTCCTTATTTATGAAAAATAAAGCTTCCTACAAAAGCTGAAAATACAAGGTCAATAACGCTGAACTAAAAACCTCTAACCGACCGAGATTTCTCTAATTGGGTTAGCTCATTTTGTTACTTTATTGCTGACGTTTTCATTTCTTATGGCATGTATATTTCAGTACCCGGACACTCACTGTTGGTTGTCACCCTCTCTGCTGCTGTAAATTAAATCATCATTATATCAATAATGGAATCTCATACAGTTAAATTAGCTCAAGAGCGACTAGAGGCAATTAAGAAATATCTCCCATCTGTGATTCTGTTCAACAAAAATTACAAGCTCGTCAGGAGTTTCAGGTGGAATTTGTAGAAGGTGCAAAACAATTATTTAAACCAATTGTCGAACCAACAAAGAAAATTGTTACAGCAACTGAGGCAACACAAAAAGCTCTTGAAACATTACCTGTTGATATTGCTGGCCATATTCAAGTAGTTCAACCACCACCCGTTCAACCTCCTCAACCACCACCTGAAGAACAGCCACAAACTCAGCCAAGAATCAGAACTTATATAACAGATAAATTTATGGAGGAAGGTACTGCCGCTATCAAGGACCAAAACCAATTACCTGATATTGCCACGTTTGGATATCGCAATAGAGATAAGTATGTAAAACCAGAATATGTTAAAACTCTAAAAGCTGCTGATTGGATTAAGGATGTATATTGCATCTCTACTAATACTCCGCAAATCAAAACTGAGATAGATATTAATCAATTTGATATTTTTAACCGGAAAGCAGATGAGCATATTGATGAAATGAAACAAGCAAGAGAACAAAGAGAAGAAGAAATTAAGTCAAAACTTGAAGAAGCTAAACAATCAAAGAAACAAAATGAAAAAAAATAAAGTTGAAACTTAAAGAGGTTGACAAAAAGAAGAGGAAGATTTGGAATCTAAAGAAATCAGATGAATGAGGGAATCACGTTCACCAAGAAAGAAAGAAACAACTGGAAGTGGTCTTGTTGCTCGAGAAAGTGGTCTTATTACTCCATGTTCCAATAACATCCTTGCCGACGTGGACAGACTAGAAATTCTGATTGGTGGAAAACAAGCTGGTAATAATTCCCCAGAAATTATTAATGAAGCAGCTGCTATTTGTCAGAGATTATTTACAGGTGGTATCATGGATATTAATGTGTATCGGTCCCTTATTAATGAAATCGCTGATGATTATTTCAATGATTAAAGAAACGATATCAAATAAGATGTTCATACATAATGCTCAACGCGGACCTGTAATGGTCAGGGTGATAAATTTGAGATTACCAACCTATAAAGTAATCTACGGTGATGGACTCGGTGATATTGTTCAGGGTCTGTTTAGAAGGATAGCCCCAAAGCAACTGGGAATGAAAGCTATTGACGTTGTTCGTGAAAAAGGTATTGGTGCTGTTGGTGATATTGCTAGCAAAGCATTCTTAGCAATCAAGGATAGACTAGCATTATTAATATGACGAAAACCTCAGCCAGTAAAATTACTCAGCACTGAAGTGATGCCTGCAAATGTTAGTAAAATAATAAATCAAGCTGCAAATAAAAAACTAGCATCAATGGCGTTGCCATCGATGGCTGGTGTACCACTATCAGAAAAAGAAAAAAATGTAACAAAAAATGTAACTGCTAGTCTGATAGCAGGAAGTGGTCTTCATGTTAGAAGATAACAAATATAATAAAGATGTTTAAACGTGTATCTGATCCAGCATTTGACATGGATGTGCCAGTACTCAAAGATGAGTCTGTGTGCGATTATCAGTATTATTCTTATGACGCACGTGTACCTAATGCATGAGGAAGAATTGACCTACAAGTTCAGGATACAAGCAGATATTTCTTGCCCACTGAGGCATTCACTGAGATCGAGGGTATACTTTTGAAAGCAGATGATAACAGCGTATGGAATTTTAGATTGACCTGGTTTTGTTAACAATGGTGTTATGGCGTTATTTAACAGCGCCACATACATGATTGACGGAAAAAATATTGAGTCATGCCTGGAAAATGTTGATGTTGCCAACGCGAGACTGAATGCCGCTGGAACTGAAGTCGCATCAATGAATGACGATTTCAATTTAGGATTTGCTGCACGTAGATCAATGTTAAATGGAGAAGAAAATTTTTCATGTGTGATTCCACTATCAGATATATTTGGATTTTGTAGAAATGTCAGAAAAGTTATATTTGGCACTATACACATTGTGGTACTTGTCAGAAAACCACCGACAATGATGCAATATGGCGTGCTGCTGGCATTGGTGCTGGTAAAGTAACGCTGACAAAACTTTCGTTGTGGATGCCAACAATGACTTCATTGATTGCTGAAGAACACAGTTACTCTCTTTCATGGATCAAGGTGGTAAATCAACGTTGTCATTGTTGACTATGACCACAGACAGTATTCAAAGTAATGCTGCTGGGTTATTCACATGGCAGATAGCATTCACAGCAGGGGGTGTCAGCACCACGACATATATTCATCGTGTTTCAGGAAAATGCCAGAGTAGATTCTCAGGAACGAAATCCAGTGGTGTTTGATATGCTTGGAGTTAGTGGAGTTTCTTTGAGGATAAATAGACATCAAGAACCGTCCAAAGAAGTGTTGCTGAATTTTGAGAATAACTATGTTGCACATGCTTATCATCGGTTGATGACATTTATAGGGCGTGATCAGAATGTTGATTCTGGTTTGCAAATAGTGGGATTTTACAATGCTGTATCCGATCTATTACTTTTCACTAGAACACTTCGATTTGTTCAGGCAATCTGTCGTTGATGTACACTTTCAAGCTTGTGTAGCTTGTGTAGCTTGACTACCTGCTGGTGGTTACAGAGCAATCACCATTATACTCGTGATAAAACAATGCTACTTGAAGATGTTGGTGGACGAATGAGCGCCACTGATGCCCCAGTAGAAAACATGTAATTGGATCGCAAGTGATCAGTAATTAGATCGCTCATGATAATTATAATGTCATATCATCATGTTAGTGTCAGTCTGACTCTGGTCAGATTAAAAAACTACAATCAGTATCAAAAGAAAACTGTAGAGTAAAAATATCACTAAAAAAAGAACAAATCACAGGTAGTTCAAATAAACTAGCATTGTCAGAACGTCAACTCAGGCACTTCAATGAAGCCAAATGATCAAAGACCGGCATACGACTTAATCTTCTGTGGGTGCCATTAAAGACATAGCTAAGACAGGTGGCATATTTCCACTTCTCGCAGCTATACCAGCGTTGATAGCCACTGCAGCAAAAGCTGCTGCACTTCGTGCTGTTGGAGCTGCCACTGGAATGGCATTAAAGAAAGCAACAGGACAAGGAATTAAAAGATCTAAAAAAAAAGGGAAAGGGTCTAAGATTGCCAGGAACTCCTTATTCATGGTACGGAAAAGGTATAAGACTGCCTGGGACACTTCGCTGATTCTTCCCATGTCCAATTTTGATTTACTTGATGCTGCTAAGCAATTAAACATCAAAAACTTCAGAGGTGTTTTTATGCATGATCAATTACCGCACAAACCAAACAATGTTGAAACTGGTATCATTAATCTCGATGAAAACTCTGGTCCAGGTACTCATTGGGTTGCATACGCAATTGATCCACATGGAATTGTTTATTTTGACTCGTACGCATTGGCACCACCAAAAGAATTTTTAAAATATGTTAGTAACATGCAAAATATTCCAATCTGGTATTAAACATTACCAACACAAAAAATAACTGATCTGCCAATATGTGACCGTGAAGTACTCACTGTGCTCGACACTGTATCATCATCAATACCACCACCTCATAAAGTCATGCACGAGTATACATCGTCGTCAACGTTTTAGACAGACCTTAAACAGGTATTAGTAAATATAATGGTAGACATTTAAGGAAGATAAGCTAAGACTAAAACCCAACAAACAGGTGATTTATCTAAGTATGCAACTCTTGATCATCCCAGGAGTGAAATTGATGATCTTTAAAATCTTGCAAGCGTAGATAGTAATGAAGTCGTTATTTTTCAGGATAAACAAGGACGATTAAAATCAAGTAATATTCCGCTGACAGACATCCTTGTATGAATTACAAATGCGATCAAAGACAATATTGTTGTATTTGATGAAAACGATAGAATACAAGACTCTGGAAATTCAATCAACAATTATGCTAAGAAAACTGGCAATATTTTTACAGGTAATATTGTCATGAAACAAAACAAAATTACCGACCTTGGAAACCCAGTCATACCCACAGATGCAGCAACAAAAAAATACATTGATGATCAAAAATCCAAGTTCATATAACAACAACAACGGAATAATAATCTCAGAACACCAGAATCAGATTTTGATGCTGCAACGAAGAAATACATCTATGATAGCAACATCCTGATGACAACTTTGTTGTCGACAATCAACGATGGAATGATTGTATTTAGAAATGAATTTTCTAATCATGTACAAACGTTTCTGAATTTTCGTAGAAACATAAACAGAACCATTAATGAATTTTTTGGAAGTCCAGCAGTTGTTGACGTAAATCTCTCCGAAATTAACACAAGACTGAATGATATTGTCAGTGGAATTCCTGATATCATTGAAAAAACTAATCTGATTAAAATCCCTCACAAGCAGATCATCAACACAGTATCATCAGGATCATCAACATGGTCACAGCAAAAAAACACTATCAGACATACCGCAGAAGTCACTGGTGTGTACAGGCTGTCCGTGTTCAGCTCTGCAAAATTTAGGATATTTACCACGTATCCATGGCATCATTCAACCGATGATTTTTCTGGCACTGTGTCTATTGTGTTAAATAAAGATGCTGAAGAAATATTTATACTGGAACCATCTGATAAAAAATTAACCGCAGTGTCTTACTGGTGGTGTCTGGAATTTGTTGCTGAAACACCTTAATTACTTAATAAAAATATAATGATCGACGTTCAGGAGTACAGATACAATCAAGTATGTATGTGGCAAACGAAACTGAAAAATATCATTGACGATTATACAGTAAAAGTAAAAATATATCACAGACGCATGGTTGTCGTTGATGTAGTTGTGTATTCAGTTTCTGCTATCATCGCTGGAACTGGTGTGATATTATCAACAATAACAATGACCGCACCTGTAGTTGTAAGAATCGTAGTTTCGGCTGCAGCAATAATTGCTGGTATTTTCAGTATTATTGCAAAAAAGAGAGCTACATGCACAAATGCAAAATTACACGAGTACACAATAAAAATGCATGCGGCGATGTTAGCATATTCTAAACTATCATATTTGATTTCGTCGTATCTCAGTGATGGTAAAATATCCGATGAGGAGTTTACAAAGATAATAAAAACTTACAATGATATATTTGACGAAAAAATAATGGAGCAAGATCAAATCAGTATTCCTGATTTAAAATAATAACAGTAATAATAATGTTGTCATCGCAAGAACTTCTGCAACAGATCATCGTTAATACAGCACCACCAAGGACAACAATGATATCAGCGAGTTCAACCAATCCTGAGTTTAATGTGGTTTTTCCAACTGCAATTCCAGCTAATGAAATAACGCTAGCACAATTACGAGTTTATAATAGTTGGCCAAATATCAGATCAAAATCGTTCGGTGGATTACAAGCAAATAATTCACTTGTATTTGCAAATAAAAATAAACCCAATGGAACTCCCGATTGGCAAGTTGTTGGTATTCCCACTGGCAGTTATCAGATTGAACAAATCAATGATGAGTTCCAACGCAGAATTAAATCTATTACAGGAAAAGAATCCAAAATAGCTATTACTGTTCATGAGCCAACGTTATCGTCCGTGGTAGAAATAAATTCTCTTGACTACACTGTAGATATTTATCAAAGTTCGATCAGATCAGTGCTAGGTGGCCAGAAGTTCCTCCTGTTTATAATGGACCACCAGAACCTTGACTTGATGACAAATGAAGAAAACTTAATAAAAATTCCAGAATATCGAAATAAATTTCCATGGAAATATTGTGTTGGAGATACACCTGCTTTTCATTGTGACCATGTTAGTGGTAGAGAAATTTATATTTTAAAAAAACACTTATATGAATATGATAATGTTAAAAGAGTATTTTTCATCGATGAAGAAAATATCAAATCATTTTCTGACCCGATTATTTCTGAATACGTTCGGGTATTTAATGATCTACAAAGTCTATTTTCATTATCACAGCATTACAACAAAGATGTAAAACAACAGATAATTGAAACAATAAAACATTTAAATTATGTTATATCAGATTTAAGATTTGCCAATGATTCAATCTTATCAACTATATATTATGATACAACTGTAGATGCTGATGATACTGGTCCATCCTATGGTGAAATTAAACAAAATAACAGAACAACACTTACCAACATTTGTAATACCAAGATATGATGCAGACAGGATGAAAATATTAATTAATGATCTTATCACATAAAATTTTCCAAAAATACTTGATTCATGGAGAAAAGTAGCTCCACCAGCAATTATTCTCAGATATAACAACGATCCATACGGTGGAGGTTGCCATGTATCACTGGGTATTGTAAATATCACATCGATGATCACAGTCAATCTTGTTTGTGACATCACTGATGGCAGTTATCAGGTAGATCTTGAAATATCTAACCAGGCTCAACAAGGATACATCTTATACTCATTTACCCCTCAAGTACCACCAGGACATTTAATTGTATCAGAACCAATTAATCCTGTTTATCTGCGATGTCATAATCCGCTATTATCAAGGATGCATTTCAAACTTACTGACTAGATCGGACACTTGATTGATCTAAGGAATGAATCATTAAATATAAATCTGCATGTGAGATCATAAGATCTACACCAGGAAAACAAAAAAAATCTGTCAAATAAATTATCTGAATCTGATTCTGATTAAATATTATTATCATAATAAAAAATAAATAATCTGCTTCTGAATAAATATTATTATCAGAATAAAAAATAAATATTATTATTATTATCTGATTCTGAGTAAATATTATTATTCTGAGTAAATATTATTATTATTATTATTATTATTATTATTATTATTATTATTATTATCTGATTCTGAGTAGATATTATTATTCTGAGTAAATATTATTATCAAAATAAGAAGTAAATATTATCATTATCTGATTCTGAGTAAATATTATTATTATTATCTATTCTGAGTAAAATATTCTGAATAAATATTATTATTATTATTATCTGATTCTGAGTAAATATTATTCTGAGTAAATATTATTCTGAGTAAATATCTGATTCTGAGTAAATATTATCTGATTCTGAGTAAATATTATTATTATTATCCAATTCTGAATTATTATCAGAATAAAAAATAATTATTAGTATTATTATCTGATTCTGAGTAAATATTATTATCAGAATAAAAAATTAGATATTATTATTATAATCTGATTCTGAATAAATATTTTTATCTGATTCGGACTAAATATTATTATTATTATCTGATTCAGAATAAATATTATTATTATAATCAGAATCTGAATAATTATCAGAATAAAATAAATATTATTCTGAGTAAATATTTTTATTCTGAGTAAATTATTATTATCTGATTCTGGATAAATATTATTATCTGATTCTGAGTAAATATTGTTATTATCTGATTCTGAATAAATATTATCGGAATAAAAAAATAAATATTATTATCTGATTCTGAATAAATATTATTATTATAATCTGATTCTGACTAAACAGAATCTGAATAAAATATTTTTTTTTTTACTGTAGTCAGAAATTAATTATCCCTCTTGTTCAGCTGGTACCACAGTCACAGTGACTGTTAGTAGTTTCGTTGTCACTACAGTCACTGGTGACAGCACTTTCACAATCACAATCATCACTGACTTCACAAGCAGATATAATCTCTCTCAACTGTCTTATACGAGCATTCACAATTCTTTTTCTTTTGTATTCATGAGATAATTCAGATCTAATCTTTTCGTTTGCGTGTGCAAGTGAAACAAATAGTTTCACCTGCGTATCTGTAACTATTGCTAAGGATTGCATCATTGTTTGCTGAATCAACTTATGAATCTGCAATTGGCTGGTAATGTATATTTATTTTCAAATTTTCATTGTTGTAATGATTCAAAATCAAATAAAATTTTCTGAGGATTAAGTTCATCAGATATTTTTATACCATCATGTTGTAATTTTTCAATCGCAGAAATAATAACATTAATATTTTCAGAATTCATTATATAATAAATGTTTGTTTAAAATAAAAAATATTTACACAACATATATTAATAACCCCCATGTGAACTCCTAGATTGCCAAACGACATTCTAATAAGTTCAGAGGGTGACAAAATATTTACACAACATATATTAAACCCCATGTGAACTCCTAGATTGCCAAATGACATTCTAGCAAGTTGAGAGGTTACATATATAACCTTAGTTCTAAGGACTGCACAAACCCCATGTTAACTCCTAGATTGCCAAATGACATTCTAGCAAGTTCAGAGGTTACATATATAATCTTAGTTCTAATGACTGCACAAACCCCATGTGAACTCCTAGATTGCCAAACAACATTCTAGCAAGTTCAGAGGTTACATATATAATCTTAGTTCTAAGGACTGCACAAACCCCATGTGAACTCCTAGATTGCCAAACGACATTCTAGCAAGTTCAGAGGTTACATATATGCAGCACAACATATAAACTTAATTATAGTACTTATATAAAGGACGGCACAGATACATATAAACTTAATTATAGTCCTTATCTCAAAGGACAGCACAGATACATATAAACTTAATTATAGTAGTATCTCCAAGGACAGCATACACATACAAACGGGGCCTTCTCTACGTTCAACAGATTTCTGCACACCCTCCCCCATAATCAACCCTGGGGAGTGCAAAAGTGCAGGCACCATGTTGTGACATGGTGGGAGAGTGTACTCTATTCTGCTGAAGTTCGAGGAAACTGGATGGAGCCCCACTATATTATGAAAAATTCGGCGATAATCACCCTCCATCGTCAATGTGTCGGTCACGGGTATAGAACTCAAGACCTCGAGTACGAGAATTCTACGCTCTAGCACTGGACCACCGGATCTCCTTACAGATATATGTTCAAAAATTATTATGAAGTTACCTATACTGGATAAGCAGGCAACCTATGTACGACCAGTATACTGCTGAGTAAAATCACAATTATTGTAAACTGCAGCGTGGATTTATTTCAATTTCTAAAATAAATCTCACACACGTTTCAGAAGTTACCTAATGTTGAATAAACTGCAGTGTGGATTTATTTTAATTTCAAAAAATCTGCTTGATGTCGTTGGAAGTTCTATAAACAGATGTTGCGTGACCTACTAAGCAGTGGCTGAGTGTATACATACACTGAAGATCTAAAAATAATCTACCTGTAATTTGCACGGCTACATTGAAGATATAAAAATATAACCTACCTGGACTGCATGTATATATCAAACTTGTGAACAATCTGAATTTATCAGAGTGAAAAGGTGTAAATATCCTTCTCTGTTACAAATTATACTGATCCACTGACTACAGACAGTTAAGTTACTGAATATACCTGTTACGATGACAGAAAAAAAAAAATCACTGTAGTCATGTAATATTATGCAGTAACAAGCGGGTCAACTACTTAATTACTCTACCAGTGAGAGCTTTGCTTGACAGAGTTATCTCGCTTCGTCAACTACAATAAAATTCAAAAATATTTTCTTGTTTTATTTAGATGTGGCAGCATACTTAAATATAATTCGCTGATGATTATACTTATTTGAAAATGCCAATTTGGTTATATTATCCATGACATATTGTACCGAACGTGGGTGAATAACAAAATATTTACCAGCTGCATTTATCGAATGAAATATTATTTCTTCATCTGTCTCTGCATTTACAGACTTAATAACCCTCCTTCCAACCATTTTGTGTTTACCAGTACCCCCTCATACAAAATTTTGACTCTGTGTGATAACTTGTAAGTTTCAAAAAGAATTATCAAGTTTCCTGCCACTAATGTGATCGATCACAAGTCCATCTTTGATTATTTTATAAAAACATTAGTAGACAAACCTATGTGAGTAATACTTTTTTTCCCCCAGCACCAAATCTGAGATAACCAGTATTTTCAACAGTACTGACTGGTTATTTTAATCGACAGTTCCTGATTACACCATCTTGAGATGCTTCATAATTCTTGACGATGGGATGCTTTACAAATTCATTGTGTTCCATTTGTATAATAATATTATTTGTCTACATCATTATTTTGAAAATCTGGTGAGATAATATTCGGCGGTTTTTATGGGAGATTCGACTTCATCGGCATTATTCTTTTTATCATAATATCGTTTTAGCTCTCTGTATTTTTTACCACCACATTGCACACACAACTGAGTTTCTTCTCTAACCCCAACACCACACCGTAAACACAGTTTTGGTCCTAGACACTCATGCCGAAAGCTTTGCATGTGATATCCACAGAATTCATTTACACATGCTTTGTTACAAGAAGTTGAATAACCGATCATCAGCCACTTGCATTTATTGTTTGCTTGAATCATTATATATATAATTATACTTCAATTTAAATATATATTTGTCTTAATTATAATATGGAGGAGTTTGAGAGATTATCCACAATTAAACCTTCTAGAACCAGATTCGATCTTGACAAACTGCAAAACCTAAATTTAGTTTTTCGATGCAAGATCTGGCTTTAATGAATAGGGATATAACTGATCGTATCCGTGAAGCCAAGAAGGAATTTCACAACGATGGTGCAGCTCATGTGTGGTCAACATTCAGAATCATAAATGTTGTTGATACTAGAATGAATGACGAGCAAGGAAGGAAGGTTATTAACTATCTTGACAATCAACGATATTTTATTCTAATAAAATTTATTGTAGAGACAGATGATGACACTTGGATTATCCGTGACAAACCTGACCCTGTCCGACTTCACACTGGAAATAATATTGTCATGTTAAATAAAAATTCCGAAACAGGAGTGTTGACTGGTATTGACAAACCATATTATGAATAAGTGTATCCTGTGATTGCAGTTGTTTATGTGACATATCCGCTAAATGATAAACCTAGCGTTACTGATCTCAAACCGATGAAATTTTCTCACTTAAATTGTGTAGCTGAGCGAGTTACAGAACACTTTACAAAAGCGATATGCAGAAACGGTTCAACAGATTTATGATGTAAAAAAATAAATAAGTGGGCAGAAACAGTTAAAGATACAGGAGCATCTATCAGCGATGTTGCTGAGCTGGGAAAGAAATTAAAATTCCCAATAACAGTGAAGACATTAACCGGAGAGATTTTGTATAAATCGAAATATGGATCAAGAGGAGCTTTGATAGAAATTATTGATTGTAACGCACATGCATGGACATCGGCCATAACAATATTTCCACGAGATAGAACAGTTAAATTTTATAATGATCATATATTTGATTTTATCAGAAATATCAGTAAGAGTGACCCTGTGTCCGTGTGGTTATTTCAGAGTTCAGAATCTGTGAACTATGATCAGTTTGTACGACCATACGGAGAAATTTTTTGTGCATAATCACTCCACAAAGAAATGAAAAATCTTGCGTTGAAATACACCCCTAACGACGTCAGGGGCCAACAAATAGTTGGACAATTACTGAATAATTGTTTTACCATTCCATCAGTTGCTGCTCACTTTGCTCGGGAGAAAAATTCATGGAAACCAACACGATTGGAATTTCTTGATGATATTCAATGCAGCTGCATCGAATACAGACACAGTGGAATATGAAATATTGAATACAATTATAAGGATGTTATATTGATTGATATGGTTGCATGTTATCCTAGAAGTTTTCTTGGATAAGGAGAGTGTTCTGAATATTTTAAGATATTTGGACATCCAATACACGAGATGACCAGAGTTGCGATAAATGGACCCCTGCCAGATTTTGACTTAACTGGATTCGCCTGTATAGAGTCATTTGAGTTTATGGAAAATCTCCATCCAATTACTTATGCTTGGTTTGGCTGTCATTTCTCAGAAAAATATTGGGCTCCAATAGTACTATTATGATATATATTTGATAATAAAATTTTAATATCGTTGTTTGCAAGTGAAGCGATAATATTGTATCATTCACAAAAACAAATCTGGTTACCACAGCAAAAGAAATATTCTGGTGATGAAAATCCTGATATGACTGATCATGAAAATAAAGTTGCAAAAGATCTTGATAGGAAAATAATTGGTAAATTTACTCAAGGAGGATCATATGATCATAAACGACATTGTACAAGATTAATTATGGACAATGCTGAACTCGATTTTATAATTGCTGATACAATGGAATGAAACACATTTATAAGTCGAAGTAATGCTTGTTTATCAGACGGAACTAAATTAGGTACAATTGTGAGATGTATTGATGGTGAGTCACCGCAGTTTACTCATTTAAGATCCTCGATGTTAGCATATGTTTCAATAAATTTATTATTGATGATAAACAGATTTCCTGATACCGCGGTTGGGTTGCCACAGATTCATTTTATATAAATAAAAAATATGCGGATTTGTTAAAACAATTACATACTGGCGCTGATGCATCATGGGGCGACTGGAGAATAAAACGAGAAAATATACTTAGTTATTCTGAATCTGCCGATGTTGAAATTAAGGGGGCTTACTACAAGAATAATAATCAAGTATTAAAATCTGAGCTGTTGCCATCAGTATATGATCCTGTGGCCAGACATAAGACTGTTTATCTTAATAGGTGTGGTGGTTCTAGTAAAACAACGCATGCGATTGAATTATTCCGGAATTTTGATATGGTTGTTTTGACACCCACACTTAAACTTGCCAGAGAGATGATCGAACGAGGAGTAAAATCTCAAACTTATCATAGTTTCTTTAGATGGTGTGGAGATGCATGGACTCCTGAACGAATGGGTGAAAAATACATTCCTAAAATTATTATCTGGGATGAAATATGCACAGTGTTGCTATATGTTTTAAGAATATTTCTTGACTGGTTGTTGACAAAAAATATTGCTGTGATAATGTGTGGCGATCATGGTCAACCGCCACCTTTTGTTGGACGGTCTCTATATAAGTGGTTAAAAAAAATTGTACATTATTACGAAGAAATAACTGATGATCATAGAGCTATTGATGAACCGCTGAAAGAGTTTAAAAAGTTAATCAGACTGCAGCCAGATAAAATAAAGTGTGAGATAATGTGTAAAGTAATTCCAGAAACTCCTATGAATGATTTTTGGAATTTATGGAGACCTGCTGATTTGATAGTTGCAAGTAGAAAGATAGTTTGTGATACACTTCAACAACATTTATATTTGTTACATAAAAAAAATTTCAAATCTACCTGTACAATTATGTTATCGCCCAGCATATACTCGACAACAGAATATTGAAGTTGAGATTCCAGGCTGCGGTGATAAACAAAATCTTGTGTTAAATGATACTGTTTCAGTTCCTGTCAGTGCTGTTGAGAGCGAGTTAATGATTGACAAAACTCCGTGGACACTAGGATACGCAATAACAATTCACTTGTCACAGGTATTAACTATTTCTGATAAAAATATCTGGATTGTCAATGATCGGATCAAATGGTCAAATTTAGTTTATCTCACAGAGTCTCGAGTTAGAAGAATATCTCAGCTGCGGAGGGTTATCATAGACTTCACCGACACCGATGATGTAGTTAATATCGACTTTGCCGTGATCAAGAAAAAATTATCTGGTTATTAGCAGTGTGACCAAAAAAATAATCGCGACTTTGATATCAATGCTGAATTTATTTTGACACTGAAACAACGACAGAATAATCACTGTGCGCGCTGTAACACAGTAATGTTGTGGCAGTATTCGAATAATAATCCAAGACAGTTTACCGTAGATAGAATTAATAGTAGTCTTGGTCACACATGTGAAAATGTGATGCTGACCTGTCTTGAATGTAACTGACATAGGGGTGCCAGTTTACAAAAGTGAACGCAGTGGCAATTGTGTGTCTTCAGGAATTACTTGTAATTGTTCGCGTACAAATCCACGTTGAGGAGCAGTTGAATCTAGTCTGTAGATTGCAGGTCTACCCGTGGATCTTACCATGCTGGAAATTTTATGTGTTGTCACACTCCAAATAGGATCAGTTGCTCTTTTTTTTATCCCTTTCAAGTCCACCAGGTTCATACAAGTATCTGACAGTCACATTACCTAGTACTGGTTGAGAGGAAGAGTCATGTCGTTGTATCGGTATATGTTTCTTTGTAATCGCATTGGTAGGCTTCATAGAAGTTGCACAAATAATTTCATTATTTAAAGCAGCTATCACACTTGGCAGTCTTGTAACCCATTCAAGAGATCTTTTATCTGTGGATATTTCCTTTGCATATTGACATCCAAATAACTGCTCAGCAAGTGTTTGATTAAATCGTTCAATGATTGCCTGATCGTGATGAATTGCAGTGTGTCCTCGTCTGATTTTAACATTATGTTTTTTCATCAGAGATGATACTGCACCAAGAAATTCTTTGCAGGATAAACCTGTAGTAGTTGTGGCCATCGCAAGGGTCCTCGTTGATAAATTTGTTCAAAAGCAGACACAACTTCAGATGCTGTTTTTGTTGATAATGGTTCTGCTTCTTTATATCTACTTGCAACGTCAACGACAGTTAACGTGTATTTGTATGTGCGTGATTGATGTCTACGTGTTTTAATAGTATCATGAGGTAAAAAAAAAATATCTGCATGATGAACTTCATTGGGAGCGCTGACATCAAAATGTGCATACTAAATTTTTTAAGTGGTGGTAGATAAATTTGCCATATTGCCTGTCGTGCTCACCAATTTGCAGCAACATAACGTGAGACACCTGCTGCATCAGCAAGTTTACTAATCGCTGCTCTACCTCTCCAATATCCCCTTGGATTATAATAAACTAATTCCATTATTATGATAATAATTAGTTGATTAATTACCAGCCCCTATATTGCAGATTTTACTAGAAACCTAGCAAGTTTTTCTCTGAGAGATTTTTTTTTTTATAGACTTTAACGAGTGAATCAACTTCACATCTGCAATATGTCGTTGTTGTAAATCTTTATTTTTATATGCAACATCATGAACGTGACACGCTTGATCAATCGCATTTATTGGATACTCTCCAGGTCTTGGTTGATCTCATTCGTCAAGTCGGATATCAAGTTGAGTTCCAGGACCACAATAATTATATCCAGGAAGATGTTTCTCACCAGGATATTTGGCCCATGGAATTCCTGGTAATTTTCCCAATGAAGCAGCAATATCACCACCTGTCTTCATACGAGACAAAATAAATCTGTATTTGCTTGTACCACATTTCATACACTTGCCTTTAAGTGCACGCTTTTTATTTTTTGTTATTATTGTTGTTAATTCACTGGTGGGGGTGGGCACTCTGCATCAAACACAATATAAATCCATTTTATTTATTATATTTGCACTACATGGATATAATTGACTTTTCAGCGACACGAAAGCAGGAGCCAGTCAAGTATCATCCAGCACTACCAAATTCTATCACAGCAATTATCATAGGTCCATCTGGGTCTGGTAAAACACAATTATTACTTAATCTGATAATGAAATAGCTCAAGTGCGATAAGTTATATTTAGTGGCACCATCTGTAGATGATCAGAGATGTTATGAAGTACTTAAAGATTTTAATGAAAACGCAAAATTGTTGGACGAGGATGATAATGAGATTATTGATTTTATCACAGATATTAATGAAGCCCCATCTGTAGATGATCTCGATGGATTTATTAATAATCTCGTAGTATACGATGATGTGATGCTGGATAAACAATCAAATCCAGCTCGGATATTTTCTTGAGGCAGACACAAAAATACTGACGTGATTTATGTACCTCCATGATATACACAAATACCTAAAGTGATCAGAGACAACTGCAATATTTTAGTTGTTTAATGGAGTTGATACACATACTCTGCGAAATATTCATCAAACTTGGTGTTCAGGGGATATGGACATGATTAAGTTCAAAAACTTCTTTTCAAAAGCACAAGCTACCCCACACAGATTTATCACAATAAATTTACACAATCCTCGGTCAAGGTATCATATAAGTCTTGATAAAATTTTTGGTTGACACTACAGCAGAAGAGAGGGTGATGACCAACAGTGAGTCTTTGGGTACTGAAATATACATGCCATAAGAAATGAAAACAAAATGTCAGCGATAAAGTAACAAAATGAGCTAACCCAATTAGAGAAATCTCGGTCGGTTAGAGGTTTTTAGTTTAGCGTTATTGACCTTGTATTTTCAGCTTTTGTAGGAAGCTTTATTTTTTATAAATAAAGACTCAAGCAAATGGTCTGTTCACCCTCTCTGCTGCTGTATTATATTTTTGACAAGTCTGTGAACAGTAGCAAACGTTACTTTGAAGTCAGATTTTACTGCATATATAAAATGCAAAGCATGATCATTTCAGTTGTCAGAATAGTGTTCAAGTGTAATTCATTTCTGAAGCCAATTTAGGAAGCAATTAGCTATCAATACTATCTCCAAGTCACCAGTCCTGGCCCTGTGTCTAAAAAATTTTTTTTGAGCACTGATAGAGTAAATCAAGCTTCAACAAGAGTCAATATGAACTTGGCTGTCATCAAATAAAGCTACTGGGATCTGATTGATATCTGACACGGTGATGAACAGACAAAGTATGATGCCTGATGGTCTAGCTGGTTGTAAAAGATATCTTGCCCATAACTCCATGCACAATGCAATTAGCCAATAGGTGAGATAAAATGCTTCACAAGCCTGCACATTCACATCTCCTATGTAACATATGATACCACAATTTCTAACTCTATGATCAATTTCGGTATTCAGCCTTTAAGAAGGCAGTTTCAATTCTGTCTGGTAAATTAGATCCATCTTTCATGATTCCTTAGCTTGAATAAACAATAAACCTCATACTCTGTTTCTTTTCATGTTAAAAATAATATTCAAAATATTTACATATTTCACGTTAAGCACTAAGAACACTCAGTTCATTATTACAGCAAGATTTGACTACTTAAAATTTTAGCCTGTGCCAGCTGATCAGGATGTACATTGCACGACTACAAGCCAACAGTGTAGACAATATATACTAGCTTACTATATAATGGAAGATCGGAGTCTCTACTGTAGCAAGTTATTGGTTTTTATATACAGTAAAGCTTGTTTATTACATTCTTGGATACAATATTTCCTCCATTAGAACATTTGACTAATTTCCCTTTCCAAATTCCTAATTACTATGTATTCCAAAGGGTTTGTTATAATATTCAATTGTTACAATGTTTTATTGGCTATACCATTTGATTTGTGTGGTGTGCCTAACAAGACTTGCTCCATTATAATGTTTTTATAATGTGATGCACTGAAGCCAGATCAACAATGATAGTTGTTTAAATAACAAAGGCTTAACAAAGATACCAGGTAACAAAGGCAAGAAAATCTCACATTTCATTCAGAACTGGAACTTTAGAATCATGGGTTGCTGGTTCAATGCAATTAAAGCATAAAAAGAAATCTTTTATCCTCTTTTGACATAAAAATTATGAAATAGAAATATCCTTCAGTTATCATTCTGTACATGTAAGCTGACTAATATTGACTAATTAAGTAGAGCTGGAGGTAATCTCTCATATTTATTGATTGGAATTCTGACTGAAGTAAAAATGGCTGAAAATTTGCTGGTCAGAAAAATAAAAATAACAAGAATAAAATAAAATGAGGAATAGAAGTCAATGCCATGTTCTAAGAGAAAGATACCTAGCAGACTTGACCAAAAAATGAGCCAAGAAATGAGTGTACTGTCACAATCAATATTATTTATCATGCATGTCATGATGTATTCAGAGACTGTATTGAAAACTTTTGCTAAAGGCAGCGTTTAGTGAGCAAACAAGTGTCATTACCAATAACAGTGATGCTGATGATGTTCCCTTCACTTCTCAGTTATAATATTCAAAAATTCCAGTCCCCTATGACTAAAAACAATCTTTACAGTATATACAAATATGTAAATATGTATAAAATTATATTACCTTCACTGCATCAACTGGGTTTCCATGTAATGTGAGTTTCCTCAGTTTTGGTAACTTGGCTAGTTTTTCCACCTCTCTTAAATCTGTAATCTGGTTACCATGCAGGTACAAAATCTGTAGATTGTCAAATTCAGTCAGACACTGAGAGGAAGAAAGAAATCAGTTTTAAAAAGGATCAGAACAGTAGAC